>JAVQJD010083335.1:0-27336 GCA_036023655.1 Nannoperca australis | reverse complement strand
CGTTGCATCGTGCCTCTCAACCCCGTGACAAAGCGGCATAAGGTCGGCAAAATATGGCGAGACTGGGTGTCCGAATATCTGTTGAATATCAAACGTAAAACTAACTTTACCACGGTAGTGTGGAGCATCTCTCTGCTCTGCCACGGACCGCAGCTGCTGCAGCTGCGCGGATTCTCTCTGCGGTTCGCTGGCAATGCAACGACAATTAAAAGCAAGAGGACAACCTAATCGCAAAGAAGACATCCGTCTCCGGTGGGTCCTTTGGGTCACCGAAAAACCGGCAGGACAGAAGGTTTTATTGTGGTTTCTCTGTGAGGATGTCATCTGAAAATGCTGCGTCACATGAAGGTATGTCGGTTATTACTATCACACTAACAGCGCACTGTAGCCTACTGCCCACATAAAACAATAAGTTATTTAAAATATCATACATGCAGTATAAAATAAACAACCTAATCCATAAATCATCAATCAACCCTAAAGCCCTGATGTTCCCTAGAAAATGATGCAATATGTTTTGGAATATCTGTTTTCAATATGCTAAATGTTACCTATACTTAAATATAATACTATACCTGTATTATAACTGTAATATTGCCACAGTCTGTGACACAACGCCCCCTCCATCAGAGGCTGATGAACCCCTGAGGATTGTTCTGTTGGGGAGAACAGGAACAGGCAGGAGCTCCTCAGGCAACACCATCCTGGGCAGGTCCGCCTTCCGGGTCGATGTGTCCCCCTGTTCTGTCACCACGCAGTGCAAGAGACAGACTTGGACAGTAGACGGGCGGAGCATTTCTGTGATTGACACTCCAGGTTTCGTCCACACACACCTGTCTCCTGAGGAGGTGATGGCAGAGGTGGGACGGTGTGTTGTCCTGTCCTCTCCGGGACCCCACGCCTTCTTGGTGACCCTGCAGCCCGGCAGGTTCACCCATGAGGAGATAGACGCCTTGGCGTGGATCAAGGCTATGTTTGGGCCTGAAGCCATCAGGTTTACCACGGTGTTGTTCACCTGGGGAGACCAGCTGCGGGGCAAACGCATCGAGGACTTCTTGGATGAGAGCGATGAGCTGTCGGAATTTGTCAGCAGCTGCCATGGGGGGCATCACGTCTTTGATAACCGTGACCAGGACGAGACGACAAAGTGCTCACAACAGGTCGTACAGCTTCTGAAGAAGATAGACAAGAACGTGGCGAACAATGGAGGCGGTTGCTATAGCAACGAGCTGTTCGAGAAGGCTGAGAGGGCCATCAGGAAGGCACAAGAGAGGATCCTGGAAGAAAGAGGACACACGGTGGAGACCTTTCAGAAGGAAGCTGAGGACAAACAGGAACAGGGACCAGAGGTGGAGAGGAGGAGGGAAGAGGAAGAGAAGAGGAGAGAGGAAGAAGAAGCGAGGAAAAGGGCAGAGAGGCTTTTCTGGAGCGAGCTGCTGACCGCGCTGGGGAAAGGGGCGGCAGAGGGGGCTGGGATCACGGGGAAAGACAAAGGGAAAGGAAAAGCTGTGAAGAAGGCGAAGGTGATGGAGAGGGCAGCGGCTCTGGCAGCATCGCCGCTCTCCATTACTTCAGCCGCAAAAGTGGTGGGAGGAGCTGTGAGAGAAGGAAGTAAGGTGTTGTATAAACACAGAAAAACCTTTCTGCATTGAGGGACACTTGACTCCGACTGTATTCTGTGAGGCGTTTTAAAGAGACGGGGACATTGTGGAGCCTCTGGTCTCTATAGAGGTGATGATGAGGGAAAGATAAAGTCACTTAGCTGTGTTTTCAATGTGCATTATACACGTAATGCAATCAATCTGTTTATTATCCGCACAAAGCACCAGCACTTTTAGGCCCCACTGTTAAACAAGAATGGAAGTATGTATGTGTGGTCCCTACAGAAAGAGAAACATCCTGTTGTGCTGCAGTCCGTGCGGATTTGTATCAAAGAACATAGTCACACCTTTGAGAGAATTCACGTGTTATAATAAATGTAATGGCATAAAAATGGTGTACAATTCAACTTACTGTGACTAAAACATTTGTGTCAAAAACAGACCTTTTGCAGAAATTCAACACACCAACAGCACTTTCCCATTTTTATACACACAACGAGACAGTTCATGTTTAACAAAACATTGCAGCAGATATCTGTTCCATCTTTGGCTTCATTTCAGACATGACAACACGTTTTCACCCACGAAGGAATGCATTGATATATAAAAGACAAGCCGATTTAGAAAAAATACAAAAAAGTAACATACTTGGCAATAAGGATAGAAATGTTTAATCACGGAGTGTCTAACACAAAACAACCAAAGAGGAAGACGCTTTGTGGAGGAGTTCAAAGTCACTAAATATTTGTCATTAACTGTAAATCAACAGGCAAGACTGAGATTGTCAAACATGTGGCTTGATTGCATAAAGTGTAAGAACTTTTGACGTGAAAATCTGGGGACTCTTAAAGCTTCAACACAGAGAAACAGTGGATCTGCATCAGTACCATGTGGAAACTGCAGCTACATATAACAACAGTCTCCAGAGCCAAAGTCTGCCTCAGGACGTAAAAGGGAAAATAAAGACACATAAGTGTTTCTCACTGGGCTCAATCCAAATTCCACGTGAACATCAGGGACACATTTCCAGTGTCACATTTGCATCTTATGAGGAAAAACAAAAAAGCCCAAGCACACATTTGCACACATACAGACTCACACAGAAAGTAACCAATCAGACAGGAAATCCATTTCTAGAGGTGCACTCATTTTGGTCTGCAGGATGATGTCAGACCATCAGTCTCATTTCTAAATAAACGTACAGTTGAAAGGCATGGACTGCGTTCAGATGCTGAACTGTAGCAGGCACCGATGGGTGGCTGAACGGCACAGACATCTCTTTTAAATGGGTACCGGCAGGCCCATCTTTCCCCTTCCTCGAAGCACTACAGACATGGACGAGAACAGAGCAGGCATGAGATGAGTTTGAAAACCACAAAATGAACGTTTTCCCGTTTGCCAGGCGAGCTTAACACCAAACCAGGTTCAGACTTTGAACTTTGCTTTACCGGTTGCCAGGAAGTGCATCCTCCTCAACTGAAAAAAGCAGGATTAAATACTTAACAGCTTAGATGTGTGATTAACACATCAATTGTATTTTAGATTTCATTACCAATTAATGGTCTTTTATCAAAGAAAACTAGCAAGCATTTGCACATTCACACATACTAAATTTAGATTTAGCTGTACTCTGTTTTATATCTTTAAAATGAAAAAGAAAATGTTAGTTCGGGTCTTTTCGGCCATGACAGAAAAATTTGGGCTCAGGTAAATTCTAACGAGCAATTGTCATTCTTTTTGATATTTCACAGATGATGTGATTGATCGATTACTAAAGAAATTCAAAATATTTGTTAATTGCAGCTGTAAAGATTAGGACAATGAACCCAAAAAAGTAATATTTGATTATTTTATAAAAATTAAAATTCTGGCATAGGTAGTAGGTAGTAGGCCTCTCGCACGGATCTAAAGAGAGCAGAAAATGAGCCACAAGACTCCACATCCAATAGTTTTTACAATGAATCATCCTCTTTGCAATGGTCTTTACTCACCCCTTGTGACGTAAAGGTAGAAGAAATCACAGTAGAAAATGGTCTGCACGACACCGGACACCACGGCGATCTGGTCAAAGAAGCCTTCTGTGTGGTAACGCCACACCCAGTTGGCTATGTAGAGGGCTCGGTAGAGGCCAAGGAAGAACAGGTAGTGGGTGGTGATGGACTCCGCCTCGCCGGTCTTGGTGATCATGAAGAGCTGAGGCATTATGGCCACCGCCTCCAGGAAGATGGAGAATGTCCACAGGATCTGGAAGGAATCAGTGAGAGAGAGACAAGCGAGTTCTTAAGCCGAGGCGTTGAAAGCACAAATGAAAAGAGGTGTATTGTTTGGGGCGGCCTTTAAATGTAAGATGAATAAAAAGTTAACCTAAACTGACCAAAAATCCCTCAAGCTGCACGTTTAGAAGTTCTTGTGATGGAAGAATTTTTTGACTTTTTCACACTTGGACCCAAGCATATTGAAGATACTGTCTGAGTGCTTATTTACCTCCATTGGGGTGAAAACATAGTTTTCCAAGAAAGACAGCCCGATGACTGGTACCAACAGGAACTCCACGCGGAAAGTGTCATTCTCCGAGTCATACGTGTTCCTGAAGCGCATGTAGGTCAGGTACACGGTAGCATAGGACAGAGCCAGGAAGACCACCTGAGAGCAGAGTCCAACATTTATTATTGGCCACAAAAATCCATGTAAACACTGGTCGTAAGTAAGACCTGCAAACTCTCAGTGGTTGTTTTGCAGGCCTAACTGACTACTAACTACGTGTGTATGAGCTGGTGTGTGTGTGTGTGTGTGTGTGTGTACATGTCTGTCATATAGACAACAAATGGAGACACATTTTGGACGTGGCTCGTCTGAGCAAAAGATGAATCATCCTAACTCTGTGCCCTAGCTCGAGATTTGGCAGGTTTGTGTTTTCATTGGTGTTCGGTTAACATTAAACGTCCTGTGAAAATGCAAATGTGTGCCACAGTATGTGTGAAACTGTTGCGTTATCTACACTCTTACCTTCATGATTGTGTTATAGGGAGAAATGAAGACCGTGAACAAGTCAAGGTACCTGGTGGTGAAGACAAGTGCAAACAGCACCTGGGATTTCCCAGAGATGCCTACAAAGAAAAATTATATATAAAAAACATTATAATATAATGTGCAGTCAAAAGCTGTTGACTCTGCAGATGAATGGACACTTTCTGGTCCAGGACAGCTTATAGATATGATGAGGAGAAAATGTCATGATTCCCTAAATGTTATACAGCCTTGTAAGTGTACTGCAGCTGTGGTTTGCTTTAGAGAGTCAGGCTGCTGTATAGGTGGAGCAGGCAGCAGATAGCTTTGTCAACATTGCCACGTCGCTTCCACTCCTGCAGAACCACTCAGCATAATGCAAATACTCTCCATAATGCACATGGCAAGATATCAACACGAACGTCTCACTCGGTACTTGTGGACGCACACGACTCACATCTGCATCTGTACTGTACGACAGCATGCATATTGCTATAGTGTACGAGCAGTCTCCAGACAGTTAAAGTTTAGTGATGTCAGGGTTAGTGTCAGCCTACCAGCACAGGATTTGGACTTCCATATATTCAGTAACAGGATAATGATAGCCGCCAGATGTGACATGTCCCCCGCCAGACGAAAGATATTCATGTTGTCGATTTTCCGCTTCAATAACAAAACCTTAACGCAACTCCTCTCAGGCCTTAACGCGTCCTCAGGAGACAGACGAGACTCGCTTAGCCACAAAAAAAACAAGCAAACACGCTTTGTGAGTGCAAAACAAAATGAAAAGACGAGTTAAAAAGCTGCGCAGTGACCAGTGCCCGTTGGCTCGCTATTTCAATGAAAAGATATGTCCACTCACAAACTCAGTTGCGTCTGCAGTGGTCTGAGTGGAAAGTTGCTTCCGAGGAGGTGACGTGGCTGACGGCTCGGACGGCAGCAAGCAGCGTCAAGCTAGCATCGATCACAGGGGTAGCCTGTTCCGGTTCTGGTTTTTCAAAGTAAAACTCGCACAAGTCAACACACTGTCTTCTAATGAGTGGTGGAAGAAGTAGGCAGATCTTTTACTTATTTTACCTAAACATACTCTGTTGCAAGTAAAAGTCCTTCATTCAAAATCTTACTTAAGTAAAAGTAGAAAAGTATTAGTACTCATTAGGCAGAATGACACATTTATGAATGCCTGGATTGTAATTAGTGATGCACTAACGTGTACATCAATTTAATGTTGCAGCTGGTAAAAGTGTGGCTAATTGTATTTACTTTATATACTGCTGTGTAGCTTGCCGTCATATTAATACATCGTTATTAATTAGTTGATTTATATTTTGTATGAATAATCTAAATCTGCAAAGTAGTAAAGTGTCTTAAAAATGTAGTGGAGTAGAAGTATCAAGTAACATAAAATGTATTTACTCAGGTAAAGTACCTGCTGTACACCTCAGAAGTAACTCAAAATGATACTATTATTCTAAGTACAGAACTTGAGTAAATGTACTTAGTTACATTCTACCACTGGAGTTAATCAAGATAATAAATAAAGTTGACATCTTTTATGATTAAATTAATAACGTTTTAAAAATGATTTAAGCAAGTTTTGAAGTTAACATTGATCAATATTGTCGGGCTATTTGCAACCATTTTATTTGCAAGGGAAAATCCCTTATTTTCCGGTGTTGCTTAATTTTTTCTGTCTAACTTGATGCAAATGGAAAGCTGTTGTGAGCCATCAAGATAAACAAACAGCAGATAGCGACATCCTGCAGAAAATAAGGAGTTAGAACACCATCCTGTTCAATAAGAGGAAATCAGAAATAGATTTCCATTTTTTTTTTTTATTTGAACAGAACTCAAAACTTTGTCTCTATTTTCCAGTATGACATTACTCTTGTTCGCTCCACAAGACTTATTAGGAAATTAGAAGGATATCACAAACCGGTAAAATGAAGCTTTGCCATTTCATCTCCCAACATTAAGGTCTAAATAGTGTTTCAAAGCCCTCCCCAATCTGAATACAATTATGTGGGAGAAATACTGAATCATTTAGCTTATTTAGCCTATTCATTTAGAAGGCATTTCATACCTTCTCAGCAGTAGAGAGATGACAGGAAACAAGGGAGAAAGACATGCAACAAAGGTCCTCAGCCAGATTCAAACTGGGGACACTTGAGTTAATGGTCAGCATTATAACCCCTAAGCCATGAGTGTTGTAGCCTATCTCATACTGTATAAATCTAGAAGTTCTAATACAATCTACCTTTAAATCCAGAGTGAAAATGTTAATTTTCTCCTCTACCTTTGTCTGAACCTTAAACATTCATCGTTATCCATCTTTGTTTTGAGTCTCCTCCAGCTGAGTACTGTGCTGTTTCTATTTGTGTCAGTCACTGACACAGTCAGACAGACATACAATGTTACATATTTGCCCCCTCTAATTTGTGATGCTAAAAGAATCTTATCCACCCAAAAACCCTTTTATCCAGTGAGGGCTTGCAGCATTGTACACATGCTTTTCATTGTTCTAAAATACTCTCTGCTTTCTCTGTCTTCACCGTTCTCTGACACCTGCCTCCCTTTCTTTCTAATTCTGCTATCTGAATCACTGTCAAAACCTAAAACAGCTCCCCCCTTCCTATCAAATCCCACCTCCTCCTTCCTCTCTCTTAATCCACAAGCTGCAGCTGAATTTGGGCATCACACACATCCGGCTCCCCTGCATGCTGTTTTTTCATGTTTGATGCAGTAAAATCAGCGCAGGGCACACTTGAGATTACAGAGGAAAGGCTTTCAGCCTACTTAGAGCGCATCTGTGGTGGTGCAAAGAAGTGAGGGGGCACCGCACACCATAGAGCACACAGCTTCTTCATACACCCCTGAAGTATCCGGCACAGAGCCTGGCCCCTTTTTCTGTCACTAGATTGTTCAAGTTCAATGTTTATATTATCTGATATGTGGTGCACCTGACAGTAAGAGTTAGACATTAATGATAAAGAGGCAGGCAAGGACAGGAAAGAGACAATTATATACAAATTATGCAATGAAATGATGCTTTATTAGTCTACTATGGGTGATTATTCCAGACAAATGTGCTGTAGAGGACATCCTCTGGACATAATTGACCCATACATAGGCTACCGTAATGAGTGTGTGCTGAGCAAAAGGTTATGGGAACTAATCTGACACCCAGGCCTGATTAGTAGCTATTTATACCTTCACACAGCCCTGATGAGTACGTAGGCCTGCTCCTCCCCTCCTCAGATTCTAGACTACTTGATCTAATCAGTCTGTCTGCAGCTGTCAATCCCATCATGCACAGCCCATCTTTTTTTACTGTGATAATAATCATTTAGTGACTGAATCCGTTCAAAACCACCAGCACT
This sequence comes from Nannoperca australis, assembly GCA_036023655.1. Classification (NCBI taxonomy): domain Eukaryota; kingdom Metazoa; phylum Chordata; class Actinopteri; order Centrarchiformes; family Percichthyidae; genus Nannoperca; species Nannoperca australis. The sequence goes on along the minus strand of JAVQJD010083335.1, from coordinate 19,349 downwards.
CTGTGGCAAAGGCTGTGTACCCTCAGCTGTGAGCACTGACACTTTAGCTGGTAAAGGCTGTGGTTATTTTAAAAACAAGGCAAGAGATAATTATTAGGTGTATTACCAATAACATCACCACATCTCTCTGTTCTGGGTCTACTGTTTAGACTTGCTAACCTGTTTAGATCTCTTCTGGTGGTCTGACCCGATGTGTGGTCGCAGTCAGAATTGAAAGACAGTAAGAATTGAAAAGCAATTCTTGCTATCTTCTCTCTCTTTATGTGCGTGTTTGTGTGTATTGCTAAAGTTGTACTTTATGCAGCACCATTACATCCTGTTCACACAGTTTCTGTCATGGTTAATTGACCCTTGAAGGGTCCTTGCCATGTTACATGTTACCCTCAGGAGCTCCCTCAGTCCCTCCTCTAAGTTTGTGGTTTCTGTTTACCTCACTGTTGCAGCTCACTTACAGTGCTGTGTCTCCATCCGCCCCCTCGTTCCTCCTCTGTGAATTTGTCATATGGACAGATGCACACCCACGTCCCTATTCAGAGGAAGATATTTTAAAGAGAGGTCCTCCCCCCCTTTATAATTTAGAAGGGAGAGGAGCAAGGGGGAGGGAGCGGTGTGGGGGGGCTAAAGGGGAGGTGTGGGGGAGGGCAGGAGGGGAGAGGGGTGGTTTCCATAGAAACAGTTTTGCACACTTCATATTTCATATAATAGTGGGGATTGTGGACAAGGGAATTCTAAATGAATCTAGCAAATGTCTCTTGGGGTTTTTCTATTGAGTATAATGAAACTGTATTCATTAGGCAGCAGAATGGAAATGAGAGCACACAAGATTATGATGAGATTGCTGAGGTGGTTTTGAAGTCTGTTGTTGCTCTCAGATACTATAAAGTAACTTCTGGTGGTTACACAAAGGGTAGAAAAGTTAAAAATTCCATACATGTATTATACATTTCAAAGCCAAGGCTTTAACTGACATTATGATGCTGCACTGATAAAGAATTTGAGAATTTGATGAACTTTAGGAGGTAAAAAGTAAATTTGCTCCCATACTGTATTTAAAGTTTGAGGTATGTTTTGTTGGGCGACTTTAACTCCACTGTGTTGTAGAAGGGACTATTCTGATGTTTATTCAACTACATGTATACATATACAGTTGTAATTCCTTTGCAAATTAATATTGTGAAAAAAGTAAAAAAAAAAAAACAGTATGTACTAAGTTTAAAGAACCCAATATTAAAAGAAAATAGATTTAAAGGCGCCTGGCATAACATTACAACATTAAAACACTGCTTACATGATAACACATCCATAATTCAACAAACAGGGACATTTATTATCAATTCAATTCATTACATTTTATTGATTATACCTGCTTACTTGTACTAACCGCGGTGTGACATCAAAGATTATTGGATCCTGTCTTTTACTATAAGCATAATTGTCAATATTGCAAATGACCCTCCCACCTAGCTTCCCTTACACATTTTTTATGTGCTGTCACTAAGCGACAGAACATGTTTAACAACCTTTCAGCCCAACAGCAAATGCAGTTGTAGTCTACAAGCTCAGTCGTTGTCCATCATTAAGTTGAATGAACTGGCTGAAAGATACTTCAACCAAATACTCGTAGTACAATACATGCAGTGTAAACCAAGTCTCTTGTATCTGTACTCATGTACGATTGTGTCCCAAACGTTCATTTTCACAAACAAAAACACAAAAACATGTCCCTCAGACGCTGTTCACCGTCTAGGCGTTCTGCTCAGTCCCAGGTCACACTGGCTGACACTATGCAGTCACAGAGTAACCAAAGAATGACCTTCTCGCTTTGCATCCATTATGGAACAACAACAACATGTGAGAGGTAGCCCACTGCAACACCACAACACTTCAAGTTAAAGTGCAATTCAGCGCAGAATAATGGAGGGCAGAAAAACTGCTGCTGCCCTGAGTATCCCTGTGTCGATGTGGCATTTAGCATGTGCTAATAGATCTATGGAGTTTTGACTGTGCTAAACGACTAACATGCACTGACAGTCAGCTCAATGCACCACCAGCAATAAAGGGGTTGGAAACCATCAACAGCTGTGTGAGGGAGTAAATGTAAAGGGATTATGTTTACAGGTTAATTTACAGTAAAAGACCAGTGTTGCTGTAATCAAGTTTCAAACTATGATAGCAACTCAACCATTTTATTTCCAAGCCCTCATTTTTTCTTTGTCTCCCACCTGTTACAGTATAATCTCTGTTGTTCCTCGAAGAGAGTTAGCCTGGAAATCATGACTCAAACGAGTTCTTGCTTGCTTACAGTGGCACATCAGGCATTATTCAACACCTACACATGCTTAGAGTCCACAGAAAAAACAGTGGCAGCCCCACTGTAGTCTCATCTCCTCTCCTTTTCTCTCCTCTCTTTTTTTCTTTCTCTTGTTTTTCTCCTTTTCTCTCCTCTCCTCTCATTTCCTCTACTCCATCCATCCCTTTCTCCCTCTCCCTCCCAAACCCATGCTCCGCTGAGTGGAGATTGACACTGCATTTTCAGCCCGGGGTGTATGAGTTCGCACAGGAGAGCACGCACAGACAGGATTACAGTGAGCGAAGGAGGCAGCGGAGGACAATGACGGATTAAAAGAGAGAAACCACAGGGATGACAGAATGAATAAGTGATGAAGAAGAAACTAAAAGAAGGAACTAAGAGAGAGGAAGAATAAAATAAGGGACAACAGACCATATGAATCTAAGGATGTGGGACCTTTGTCCTGGACAGTGAAAGTGGGATTTGGGGAAGTGAAGTGGTGGAACAAAAGGTATTCAAATTACCACCAAGAGACAGAAAACAACAACTAACTTGCTGGTGAGTATCAGTTATGTTTAATTTACAAACAGCATGTCAGTATCAGGAGATGTCCACAATAATAACTTGATGGATTAAGTTTTTTATTGGTTGAATAGATTCATTTCACAGCTCTGCACTCCAGGTGACAGACATCAGGTGCAGTTCTAGCTTTACCTTCAGTCGTACACTTATCGTAGCAAAATAATCACTGCGTCAGAAAGACTAATGCTTGGGCATCATGGAAACTGCTGTGTCGTGTATGATCAAGTGAACAGTCACACTTCTCCATCGTATACTGTGAATCTCTTTGGCACCGGTGAGGCTCAAAGGCATCACCTGGAAACCTGTTAAAGTACAGCAGGTATAAATAAGGCAATGATGTTGTTGTGCACCTGTTGATCAAGTCCAAACAAAGGTCTTTGATATGTTACATCTACCTTTAGAAGAGAAAGGAAAGGCCTCACGATAGCTGGTACCTGGGAGGAGTAAAGGAAGAGAAGGAACACATAAATGATCAGCTTGTGGTTTGGATCATCACAAAAATTTGAAAGGTTTCAAAGAGGAAAACAGCATCGACCAGGCCTGTTACGATAAATAAATACTTTAAACTGACCTCTCTCTACTCTGGAAAAAAAGTAGCTGTACTGTAATAGGTGTGATGTTGTTTGACCAACTGTACACAGTCAACAAACATAATGAACTGCTGATACTAAGCTGTAATTAAACAAACATTCAGGGTCACATCCAGATTATTCAGGCCCGCAGATGGAAATATAGACCAATATTCTTGAGGAGGAAAGTAACTCAAGTCTTTCACCTTAAAATAAAATTCTAATAAATGTTAATGAAAATGTTAATAAAGTGTTTACTTTTAAAAACTGTCGGTGGATATTATCAACTGATCTATCACATGAAATGGGAAATAAAATATGTTTAGCAAAATCTGAAATGAAGCCAACGAGGAGGTTGTCTGGGATGGGATGGATAGCGTGGGAATAGTTCTCTGCACTGGCTGCCTGCTTCTCTGTGGGTTGGCTCATGACAAGCAGAGGTGAAACCAGGTTATGTGTTGATTTGTTTTTCACGTAGTACAAGATAGTTTTACAAAGGAACAAAAGAAAGAAGGAAGTGATGTGAACATGCATCTGTGGAAGGACCGACTGACTCAAAACTGTCCCAGCATCCCGACACAGAGGCCTGTAGCATGAATCACTTCAGTGAGCCGAACTCAGCAGGTCCTTAACTGCGGTAAATTTATGTAACACAGATATTCTGTGCTTTTCAGGCTGGATCATCTTGACAATCAGGTTTAATGTTACTATAATTTTTGGAACAAAACACAGCTTCGTGCAACATCATTTGCGTTTGAATGCATCTGAAAATTAAACCTTTTACAGACAGTCATTTCCTCTGTTCAATGACCAGTTATGACCAGCATATAATATAAAATGACTCAGACTACTTTGTGTAATTGCTCCGCTAGATTTCATATCTGCCAGGCCATATCTGGGCATAAAGCTGTGGATGTAAGATTTCTTTATGTGGCAGATGTAATAGTGTGTCTCGTCAGTGGCGATTACCGAAGGCTTTAGAAGAAGTGGAAACTTCTGCATCTTAATCCCGCTCCCCCCCCCCCCCACCAACCGACCTGCTTGTTTTTGTCTTTGTCTCTGTGCCTCTTTTGGGATTAACAGTCAGGAAATCTCCAGGAAGTCATTCAATACAGAGAGACTCTATCTTTCTTATTTTAGTGTGAGAGATTATAACAGACTATTAGTCTATGATTTATGAGATTAGGGAAGAGTTACAGAGGAAGACACTGCAAAGTCCCACACAAGTTTACAGTATTTACACTGTAAAACTTTACTGTACGTATAATATGGTAGTAAAGACATGTGCAAATGTGGTACATGCACATTTCATACACAGACAAAACAGTAGGGCTACAACTTATTTTCACATAAATCACTAGTTTTTAATCAATAGAAACATTGTTTAGTCTTTAAAATGACATAAAAATCTGACCAATAATCCAAATCAAAAGATATTCAATTTACCTTAATTTAAAAAGAAATCCTTACATTTGAAAAGCTGTAACCAGTAAATACTTAATACTTAATTTATAAACACTTTTAATAAGTGACTTAAACCATTCATTGAAATGCAAAATTGCAATAAACTAAAGGTTAATTAACTAATAATTTCTGTATTAATCTGACACAATGCTGTATGTCTCGACGTACTTTCTATTATTTTCTCTCTAAAAAATTTTTAAAGAATAAAATAAATCAAATCTGAAATCTGGACCAGATTAACAACCAAAAGTAAAGATTTCAGAAATGTAAAGAAATCCTTAGAGCAAATCATTAGGAGAACAAGTAAAACATAAAAGCATCTTGACCCAAGTCTTAGATGACAGAGTTCTCTCTTTCTCATTTATGTTCACTCTCATTAATATGGACCAGAAGAGTCTCCACTAAGAGTCACCTCCGACACCTTATTTAGAATCTACTTAAAATCAAATGTAGATGTTACATTGCTGCCCTTACGCCCTTCCCCTCGTCCCATCTCTCCCTCCCTCTCTGACTCATGTTATGAGAGCACTTAATACTGTATACTAGCCCCCCCTTACCACCGTGTCTCTGGTGACTCTCTCCACTTCTCTCCATCCCCCAAATGCCACAGGAGATGTGTTCCTATGGTAACTGGCTTCAATTGAAAGCTCCCAGTTTTACCTGGTGACCACTGGTTTGCATTGTGAGTGTGTGTCTCGTCTCTGCTGTAACACGTCAATACCTGATCAGTATCTCCCGACCTCCATGTTCATTAGAGGTTGTCAAATCTTTGCACAAAAAGAGAGACACCAGTGATGATGCATTGCTAGGTGGTTGCATCTTCCTTTTATAGATACAGCTCGGAGGTGGAAGAACTTAATTCACTTCTGTGCTGCTGGTTGAACGCTAAAGACACCTGTATGGAAACAGACCACAAACAAAACATAAAAATGTAATCCTCACATACAGATATAGATACAGATATACCTGTGTGAGTGTCATTGCAGAGACACAATCATATATAGACCATCTCCTTTTGATTGTGTGCAATTTATTTAAACTGAGTGTATTCAGTTCCTTAAAAATTATAATGACATATACTCTTGTCACGTTCAGTTACTGCATGAGGAAAAACTTAAGTTTATCTTTTGAAAAACAAGATAATACTGAACCATGTTAATGCCAAGGTTGTGCCAGGGAGCTGGTTTGATGTGACAGCTCTGACATCTGGATATATCAGAAAACCTGCTGCAATCGAGCAAATCAAACAGAAACACAGAAATCCTCCAAATGTATTATTTTTGTAACTTTGTTACAGAAACAGCTACTACTACTACTTTCAGCTTGGATTTACTTTCTACTTTGTATCACAGGCATTATGAAGGGAACATCACGTGATAGGATTCTTTTGTATTTCTGAACACAAAGAAGACACTTTTATGTAATCAGAAAAAAAAACTGTGAAAACAATGTCATTTAAGACTTAAGGTTGTCTTGAAGTAAAGAGTTTCTACTTTTTCATAGAAAAGCAGTTTTGTGCTGCAGAAGAAAAGACAGAGATCAGAAGATTTTTTGAATACTTTTTTTCCCTTTCTAGGTTTTTAGGTCTATGAAAGTGAAAGTAAGACATTGTGGTAGATCAGTTCAATTAAAAGTCCATCTGTGATGATAAACTGGGAAATATTTTGTACGTGGTCTTCATGGCTGAGTTGCTGTTACATCAATTACACTCCTGGTAGTTAAGGATTAAGTGATTTGTAATGAACACAGATTTTATCTAAAAATGTTCCTTGAAAAGCAAAGACATTTACATAAAGAAACTCACACTGATCACATGTATTGATAGAACCTGTCAGTGCTCAGCAATTCTCCAACCTGCTGGTAATCTAATCAATATTCATCTCCAGTGATTTTTAAAGACAACACACACAAAGTGTAATACGTTAGTGCCATATTTATAGAAAATACAATCTTACATTTGTTAAACAAATGCTTAAAAGATTGTTGCACTGAAACTATCTAATTAACTGACCTTAAGTGCATGGTAACAGTGTGCTGGAGCTTATTTTCAATATTTGTAGCATATGTAGCAAGAGTGGAGGTAAAATAAAATAAAACGGAGGTCCTTATCAACTAGAAGTTTTTATTTGGAAGATTTTGGATGTTGAGGTTTGGATTGTCTAATCAGTTGCCAACAATAGCACTTCAGAAAATCCTGAGTGTTATGTTAACAGAGTTTTGAGAGGTGTATGACCAATAACACTTTGCTTTACCAGTACTTAGTGGCAGACTGTTTGTGGGGCAAAGGCGAAAAATGCATCAGTTTTTTAGGTCACTGTGTTGCATTTTCTCTACTGGAAGGGAACCCTAGAGGACACTTTATCATATTTAATCTACCATAGGGGCATCCAAGAGGGCACGCCACTTACACCCACATACAACATTACATCTCTACTCTCAAGAGCAGGGTCGGACTAGATGACTGTTGCTCAAGACATTTTGCAGAATCAAATCAGGATTAAGTCTAAATCCACATCCATAGCTCACACACAACACACAAAAGCCAGACTAGAAACACAGGCCCCCAGTAAAATGTTTAAATATTTGAATAGATGAAATGTAATGAGGTTTTAAAAAAGTGAGAAAAAGGTAATGTTTTGAATTTATGGAAGTGTGTTTTCCTGATGTGCCTCTCAAGCAACAACTCTCTATTCTCTTTAGAGAATGCTGATACGAGATGATTCTGTTACTCTCTGTCTCTCCTGCAGCCGTCCTCTCAGTGGTCTAAGCACCACCTGCACGGTGGAGACCTGATATTTGTGAGCAGGACAGAGACTGGCCTCCCACCCAGCACCCTGTACTAGAGATCACTGGTGCCATGGGAACAAGTAGGTCCAGCAGGTGAGGGATTTAATCTACATGCAGCTGCCTGTAAAGGAATATACGTGGAGTGTATTCATGCAATGAATTCTTAATTTTACTAAGTAGCCATGGCGACTTTTATAAAGGCCTGAATCTACTCCTACTCCATACCACCTATATCACTTTGCATCGCAAATTGGATCTGACTGAGGCCCAAATGACAACAGAAATGAGAAATAAGAGTGCACATTCATAGCACTATTTTGCCTTCCTAACTCTATCTTTTGTTAAGTGTTACTACCCACATTTGATTGATTATCCTGGAAACTGTTGTTGTAAACAATGGTTCTGATTAGAAATCCTCAGACTACTTTATTTGTTTCATTATATCTCTATATATAAAGTGAATATATATATATATAGAGTCAGGCCCAGCTCAGGGATATTTACAGCAAGCAGATGCTTACAAAGGCCAAGGCTGTCCTACACTGTCCTGACCAGCCGTACACACAGAGCTCTTGCCTTCAGGCAGCTGCAACACATCTCCTCCAGTGAAGAAGACTGAAGGTTGTCTTAGTGTATTAATGGCCATCATGTGTACATTAATAGCCTGGAACATTAACATAGTATTTTAATTTTATTCCACCTGATTTCTAATATGACCTTTGGTTTGTTTATACTTGTTAGGGTTTAGTTGTCTTATAGTTTTCTTACAGTTTTGTTTTCACATAAAACTTCCCTTCATGGTCAATTCAACATTGATTTTATGGACAAAACTGAGGCACTGCCTATAGCAGGACATAAACTGTGAATAACACATTGATATGTCATTAAAAGGAGCTAAACTCCACCCTCAAGCTTCTGATCTGTCAATTATCAGTGGGTTAATGAATGATTTGAAGAGAGTGTTCACATTAATTGACATGTAATTAGTAACATATACGTTGGTCCATCTCAAAATGGGTTGTCTGACTGACACTTGCTCAGATATAATCCTATAATCTATGAGGACAGCAATCCTTCTCACATTGCTAAACTAAACTCACCTTCCCAGCTGATAATCCAGCATGTAAAGGAGAGCGACGGGTTAGGGTATTGATACATTCAGGTGTAGGAGTGTTTGGGTTTAGGAGTTGAATCCATCTCTTGTCACTGTATTCACTAATGAGTTTCCACTTAAACTGTGTGTCTGGTTGTTTCTTTTTGGATACTGCTCACATCCTGTGTATTCATTATGAGTCAGGTATTATCTTCCTGTATATGAGAGGATGCATAGTGTCTGTGCGCTTTAAATGGTACAATGGAAACTAAGCAAGAATTCCTTGTCTTTGTTCCTCTTTCCCATGTTGTGCACGCTACAATTTAATTGAATGATTTAGATTTCTACCAGTCCTGACACCAATCTGTTAAACAATTAATTTCTATTCATTCATATTCCGAGTTTCCTAAAACTTTAAGCAATGGTAGGATGGGAGTCCTGGAAACTATATTTGGAACGCCATTTGATTAAAAAACATTTCAATTAAACACTTTGGAAGACTGGGGCAGACTTTTTCCTTAAAATTTGAAATTGGTTTACAGAACCATGTTGATCATTCAAATAAATTAAAGAAATATGAACATTCCTGTTGATTTCATCTGCAGTTTGTATGTGTTCTGAAGTCGTGATCATGTCCGTCATGTCAAGAAGATGAGGCAGGCAGACGCCTAATAAAAGACCAATGTGGCAATAAAATACTGTTATCTAAATGTATTTGTGTCAAATTAATGTCATCCAATTTTATTAACCACATTTTGAATCTTAATCTCCCCTTCTCTGTTGGTCTGACAGGTACAGCATTGTGTCAGCCTTTTTACCAGAGGAGGAACGCCACAAGATCTCAAGCTTAGGACTCCAGAACGGCCACAGTTCCCCAAACATCCGACCGCACTCGGCCTGCGACACAGAGACAGAAGACAGACGGAGGAGGTCGCGATCCTCTGCTGCTGTGCCCAGCACAAGGGGACAAGGAGGGATGAACAACTACAACGGGAAGATTCTGACAAGGGGCTCCAGCCAAGTACGGAGCCGGTTTGTAAAGAAAAATGGACAATGTAATGTTTTATTCACCAACATGGAGGATAAGAGGCAGCGCTACCTAGCTGACATCTTCACCACCTGTGTGGACATACCCTGGAGATATCTGATGCTTATATTCTGCACCAGCTTCATGGCCTCCTGGCTTTTCTTTGGCATTATCTTTTATAGTGTCTCCCTGGCACATGGAGACTTTGAGGCGCTCACTGCGGCAAAGGGTGATGGGCTGGCGATAGGGGGGCTGTATGGACCCACCTCTGGACACACAAGTGGAGGGCAGACACAAAAGATGCCCTGCATACTTCATGTCCAGGGCTTTGTTGGGGCGCTCCTGTTCTCCATGGAGACCCAGACCACCATTGGTTATGGCTGGCGCTGCGTTACAGAGGAGTGCCCTGTCGCTGTGATTACAGTAGTCATTCAGTCCATTGTGGGTTGCATCATTGACTCTTTCATGATTGGCACCATCATGGCCAAGATGGCGCGCCCAAAGAAGAGGAACCAGACCCTTGTGTTCTCCAAAAATGCTGTCATTGCACTGCGAGATGGAAAGCTGTGCCTCATGTGGAGGGTGGGCAACCTGCGGAAGAGCCACATCGTGGAGGCTCATGTCCGTGCCCAGCTCATACGTTCATATGTCACAGCTGAGGGTGAGTTCCTCCCCTTGGAGCAGATGGACCTCAATGTGGGCTATGATGAGGGCACAGACAGGCTGTTTCTAGTATCCCCTCTGGTTATAGTCCATGAGATAGATAAAGATAGCCCCTTGTATACGTTAAGCCGAGCTGATCTGGAGACAGATGACTTTGAGGTTGTTGTGATCTTGGAGGGGATGGTGGAGGCCACGGCCATGACCACCCAATTCCGTAGCTCCTACCTTGCCAGAGAGATCTTCTGGGGTCACAGGTTTGAGCCTGTGATCTATGAGGACCGGGACCGCTACAAGGTAGACTACGCTCGCTTCAACAAAACCTACGAGGTGCCGTCAACACCCCACCTCAGCGCCAAAGAGCTTGATGAGGCCACAAGCCGGGCCTCTTCTGCTGCATCTCCTGCCTCTGCATGTAGGACCACACAAGACTTAATTCCCAGGTCGCTGAGCGCCTTTTGTTATGAGAACGAGGTAGAATTGAGCTGTGGAGAGGAAGACGATGACATCTTCGACTCCTCCCAGATTGTAGGGAAGGAGAAGGCAGAGGAGAGGAGGACTTCAGTTTCTGTAGACTTCCAAAATATGTTCCAGGACACTGCGACCATGACATCAGGCAGCCACAACGTCATGTGTGTTCTGGACATGGACAATAACCAGATGGAGTTTGACATCCTGCAGACTGCCATCCCTCTTGATCCAGTGACCTATAAGAGTGAACAAGAGATCTAAAGAGTGCAGGGAGAGTGGATTGTCACCTTTCATCAACGACCTTTCTTTTGAAATTGATCTACAGTGAGTTGGACGTTCTTGGTGTTCAAGAGATTTTTCTTGCATGTACAGAGATTTAAACCCCCTTTGCCTTGCCAGTCTGGTTTTATATTCATATTTGTTAGTTTTTTTCTTCTCGTTGAGATTAGAAATTTAGAAAAAGAAGAAACTGTACCAGACAAAGAATCTCTGACAGGCTTTTGGCTCCATTTTATTATGATTTCCGAACCAAAGGAAAACACAAGAGCAGAAAATATCCAGACACTTGAGTCATGTTTAAGCTGTATGTACATTTTGCACAGTTAAAAAATAACTTTAAGAATTTCCTTTTTTTCTGTGAATGTAAACAAGAGATTTTATGAAAGCAATAGCAGCTTTGATGTAATTATCTTCCTTATTTGAAGAGGACTGAGATCTGAGTCTTACATTGTAAATGTTTAAGATTTTGATCAATCTGCTTGCAATAGTTCCTTGCAAAGTCTGCTAATTGCACTTTTGTGAGACTGCCTATTTTCTTTCATCTGTTCCTGTAAAACATAGGAAACCTCCTTTTACTTGGGCGTTTTAGTATACAGTAGTGAGAAACTACTGCCGTTAATTCTACCAGGACCCTTCCAAGTGCAATCACTACATGTAGCAGGAGCATTTTTCTGAATTTGTTAGATTTCTTAAGACAATAACTTTTTGCAGGGTTAGGGTTAGGGTTTTTTACTAACCCTAACCCTAACTTATTGCAATGTAAGAAGACATCACTACATGTCAAAAACATATTTTTCTCCTGAAACAAAGTGGGAGCAAATACTCCTAGATTAGAAGTACTAAAAATTGTCTAATTAATATGAATCTATTAGTGTTATCAATGTAAACCGAAGTAGACCTTTTGTTCTCTGAAAACTATTTTCTTGGTTCGTTTTGTGGAGGCTGCCGTCAGTGATGACAAACAACACTAAGAAGTAGCTTTAATTCATTTTTGTGCTGTTGTTGTTGGTCACCAAAGGTCTGGAGTAGAGCGCCTCCAATTTATGATTTGAAAACTGGGATGCATACCGTATACACTTTGTTTTTGATAGTAGAAAGGTGTGAAGCCACAAACAAAAGGGATGAAGATTGAGGAGTACAGTGTCTGAACATGTGCAATAAATCTGTGGATTGGGACCGTGAGGATAATGTCAGGTAAAATGCTGTGAAGGCTCTTATGATGGTTGGTATTGTGTTTTTAACAGTACAGCAGGACTGCCAGAACATTTATAATCAGAGTTCTGGACAGTTTCCAGGTTTTCAAAGATACTATAGGTTTCTTTTTTAGATTTCATTTTACTGAGTGTCATGATTTTAATGCCCTGAACCCTGGTTGTGCATGCTGTTGGCTCACTTGGTAAATGTTTTACACCTTGATGGAACCGAGCCGTCATTAATGCCTTTAGTTCCACCTGTGCTTTTCTTTTTGGTGGGCTCTCACACCGTAATTAGTGCTTGATTAGATGCAGGTGTTGGAACATGCAGTGTTAGTATGAAAAGCGACAAATATATAGCGCAGTATGTTTTCTGGTGACTCAGTGAATTAATTTAAATTACATAAAAAGTTATTAAACACTTATAGGTTCACTAGAGCTGAAAGTCTCTCCTACTTTGTTTATCTAATTTTAGTCTTTTCATCATGACATTACTATTAAATTGCTCAATCCATAGAATGTGAAAAAACACAATGTTCAAAAGGTTTTGACTGGCAGTGTATACAAGCCTTTTTGTAGTGTTTTGAACTAGGTCCTATTTCAATATGAGCACAAAAGGGGAACCTGTAAATGCCATTTTGTGTAACAGACAATGTATTTTGCTTCCTTTGCTTCCTGCTTTGTATAAATAATGATTTTCCAAGCTTGGAGATAAACATGCACTTGGCAAAATGAATTGAAATAAGCTCAAAAGAAAAAGAAATCTCAAGTACAAAGCACTTTATTCTTCCTTGTGTACCTTTTGATGTTGCAAATAAATATTTATATTATTTTGGTTGTTTCTTCTTTTTAAAATGTCATCCTGGTGAAATATGCATAAAATGCCAGTGCACAGACTGAATCTTTTTCTAGCGCAGCTGTGAGTGTTGAAGCTGGAGAGCCACTAGATGCCTCTGCAGCCGTTTCTATCATACAGAGGGTTTCAGCAGAAAAAACTGGAGCTTGTGTTCCCTCTAGTGGTACAGCAGAGAAGTTCAAACCTGGATCATGAAGTCCAAATGCAAAAAGGTTTAGAGAAAAAGACAGCAAGATGATTTTCTAACACCAACTCATAGAACAAAGTCAAATTAGCTTTACCTCCAATAGCAGTGCATGTTGGTAGGATAGCTAAAAACTGTGTGACTTTTCAGGAAAGCTTGGCAGCGTGAGGAGGAAGGGCTGACTTCTCTTTACATCACAGCGGTTGTGGCATCTCATAAGAGACAACATGATGGTGCCAGAGAGCTCCAGACATCATCACATGTCACTTCACAAGCCCTGTAGACCTGATCCTATAGATGAAGAGCAGCCCTAAGGAATTCTCATAAAATACTGCATGTGGCTGATGTTGCACTGATCCAATATATATTTTAAAGTTGCTCAAATTTGAACATACTGTATCTTTTACATCTGTCATGTGTGGGGGTCATCTAGTGGGGCAATAAAGATAACCTTGAACTTTGAGGTCAAATGATGGAAAAAAGCTCCTCTTGATATCAAACTGGTTGGTAATGATGCACAGAGGAAATAATAGGCTGACCTGACCTTCATATCTACAGCAGTATTTCTAAGATTATTCCAGGTGCATCAAATCACAGTCTGACACCTTCAGTTGTCTCAGCTCAGTTTGTATAACATGTGATTGCTTGGAAGTGTTGGGCAAGAACAAGTAACAAACACTCTGATCTCGAGATTAGGGAGTGAACTATGACTAACTTCATGCTGAGGCTTGACTTGTACAAACTTTTCCCAACAAATGGGACATAAACATGATCCCCGAGTGGTAGAGAGAGAGAGAGAGAGAGAGAGAGAGAGAGAGAGAGAGAGAGAGAGAGAGAGAGAGAAACTGACTTCTAATTGGACTCGCAAAAAACATCCTACAACAAAGTGTCCATTCCAGGGACATGCAACACTCAAGTCTCAAGTCTTGGAAGCTTCGAAGCTGTCCAGATCTGATGACTTTAGGATGATTTGGGCACCAAGGCATACAAAATGAATGTAGTTAACTATTCATGCAGTGGAGGCCAGTGCCCCCTGCTGGCCAATCACCAGACAATTTTCTTGAACAGCTCCAACACATACAAACAGATGTCAAGTTATACATTGTGTGTGCTGTAGTGCAGTCACCTCTTGATCTGTTGATGAAGAGGGCTGAGTGTCAAAACTGACCAGGACAACCAAAGCTGTGGAGGACCAACAATATTGTCACAGTAGTGAAAAGGCCCTTTAGTGCAAACAAAGGGAAGCGAGTTGTACTTGCTGAAAGCCGCTCTTTTAATCGTCGTGCCTAGTAACCCCTTCCCAGTAAAAAGAAAGTCTGTCTGTCATCTGTCTGGTTGGTGTAAATTGTGTTCTGTGATGGACAGCTGATCATTTAGACATATCTGCAGGGTTAGCTTTTAGAAGAAGAAGAAGAAGAAGAAGAGGAGGAGTCTGAGAAGGAGACTGAAGACACCTCAAACTTCCTAACGTTGCAGTTGTTGACAGCAGGATAAGTATCTGGTAGGGCGCTCCTTGAAATGATGTGGCTGGTTGTACTGCTGAGGAATCCGACAGGGGGCTCAGTGAGGCTAAAGCTCATCGCAGGGTTGACACACCATCAGCTTCTCTGAAATGTGCTCTGGAGAACCTGCAGCAACACACAGAGGAGATTTCTCATTGCGTGCCCTGATCTCTGACTGTGAGGATATCAGGTCTGTATTTAGACAGAAAGCCCTCACAGCTGCTGGGGGTGGAGGCTTTCCTTACATCAACATGTAAAGTATCTCCATTTTCACAATCATCACGTTTCTATCCCATAATTAAATCATTTCTGTCCAGATTTTAATCAAGTTAAACTCAGACTGCGTCAGGCTAATAAGAGACTTCCCCTTCTACTTCCACATGGTTGTCCTGTCATGATCTTTCTTTTATTATATATCCTCCATCTCTGCAGTCTGTCGCTGTTCCCATGCACAGGAACCCTAACTGCAGCAAGCACAAATTGGACCTCTGAACCTCAGGAGAACTTAGTGGTGGTGGTGGTGGTGGGGGGGAAGAGATGAAGAGAAGGAACAGAGGAGGAAGGGGCAAGCTGCTCTGTAACTGCAGGCCTCGAGGCTATCAGCTTTTCATTAGCCAGTCAGTGAGTGAGTGAGTGTGATCAGTGCGATGGTAAAATAGGAGAAGCCGTGGTGGGCCACATCGGCTATTAGGGTGATTTGGGGGCTCCCACTGACTCCTATTGTACATTGTCTCCAAAGTGAGCAACCAAGGCTCAACAGTGATCCTTTGTGTGGGGAATTTAAATGCCTGTTAGCATGCTAATTATGGGGTGTGTGTGTCTGTGTGTGTCTGTGTGTGCCAGTGTGTGTCCATCATCTTTACGTCCTTTCCATCCCTTGGTCTCTCTCCTGGGATTTACACTCCTCCAATTCCTCCTCCTCTGTCTCTTCCTTTCTATCTTTCCCCGAGGCACCAATGCACCACTGATCTCTGTGTCACTGCCTCGACCCCCTTTTCAAGCTCCTTCCTGTTGTTAACATTTTCTTCACTTCTGTCTTTATTTTTAAGTCTGTGTGCTCCCAGCATTTTGTTTGTTCCCTTCATTTTTTTAATTATTATTCAGCTCCTTCTGATTCTGCTATGCTCGGATCAGTTTCGCTTTCACTCCAACGTTTAAACATTAAGCTTCTCTCACACTACGTGTAGGACATTATCCTCACATTTATCTACGGAAAACCTAATTTCAGACATGCTCCTCTTTCATCTCCTGCAAACTCTTGAGCCATTCAGTCTGTGCTTCGTTTTCACCTGTCTCCCTGCTGGATTAGGGTGTACGATTACAGATTCCCAAAATACTTTCGGCCAAAGAGAGCCAACCTGCTTCTCAAGAGTTGGATACAACAACATGAAAACCTGTCAAATAGATTCCAATCCCACCCCAAAAATATAGTATACAGCGTTTCAGTTATTTTGTCCAACATGTCATTATGGAATGCATTATGTTTCACATATGTTATTTTATCATGTCCAGTTCTATTATGTTTTAGCATGGCAGGGTTCTTTTTGTTTAAAAAGATTAACTGGGAAGCCATCCACTAGCACATCATAAAATAAAATAAAATACACTAAAATAGGACATCCTTGCAAAAATATAATGTGTTGATAAGAACATGTATAGATACATTCATGCCAGAAGAAATTCAAATATTTTTATATCTTTACCTTTTACATATGCAGTCATCCAGCTACCAAATCTTGTCACTGTGTTGTATTTTGGGACACTAAATTAATGTTTCTGTTTCCTCCATGTTTTTAAGATGAACAACAAATACATTCAGCAGAGACCACTAAGCTAAAACTGTAGGAGGCGTTTCCTTGTTAAGTTTCTGTCTCTTCTAGTGAGTGTTTACTGTTGATGCATCACCACATCCCACTCAGACGAATGAGTGTTGTTATGAATGTTAACTCACACTCTCAGCACCCATGTAGGTTAGAATGTTGACCAAACGAATCGACAGACTCTGATGTAACTTCATGCCAGTTAAATAAAATTATCTCAACTGATCAAGAGGAAATACAATTGAACAGACACAACACTGAACGGCAGCAAACGTCCCTCGCTGACCACGACAAAGGTGGCTTTGTTTGTTGGGCCCGATAACGAGAACCCTTACACTGATATTTCTCATCTGGATGCTCTAGACTGAACGCGAGTAATGGAGTTAGAGATGCTGGAAACCAAAAGTGTCCATCACTGACGTGATGTCTGCACCCTCACAATACATACAAGTTCTGCTGCAGTGATTTCACTTGGTACAAATGCAAACTCATACGTGTTTTTTACTTGGCAGGTACGGCCCTGACTTGAAAGATTATTTGGTCACATGGTAAATTTCCTCAGCTTAACTGCGGTGGACTTGTCTAACTATCTAAATTCTTCAATTTTATTGGCAATTAGTCAGGAAGTTATAAATGTATGACCTTTAACATTTATGACCTTAAAAGCTTTAAATTCATGCACAAGATAATTTGTCACATTTATTACAAGCACTTTCTTTTAACTGCAGTAGGTCAACAACCTTAAGATTTTTTACACTTTATGTGCAATTTATTCTCCAGATGTTACATATGTTTGAGGGTGTGGCTGTTCATTCTTGACCTTTGGGAACAGATACTTTTTGTCCTTAAATATTTAATATATTAATTTTCATTATTGACAGCTTTAACAGGCAATGGTGTTTTTTGAATCTTTGAGTGCTGCCTTTTGATTGGTTGTCAAAACTATGTGTGATCTTTCTGAGTGTGATCAACTGGTGTTTTCTAGTATGTACCCACAGGGGCTGCATGCACATGTGACTGTCTGTGTGTGTGCTTGCCTGTAAAGTGTGCAGCACACGTACGCAGATTCACATTTCTACCTGTAGTTTTCGCGTCTGTATGTTTTAGTCAAGTGTATGTTTGTGTGCGTCACACCCATCCCCTGTTTTCAACCATGTATGTACTTCTGTGTGTGTGTGTGTGTGTGAGCAGCTGTGGGCCCTGTGTTTGAACTCTAGCTCACATGGGCAGAGCGAGGGAGGGCCGCAGGGTGAGAAGGCGATGGGAGAGGGGACTGATGCCCGACAAACTCGCCATCTCCCTCTCCCCTTTCATCTCCCTCTCTCAGCAGCAAACAACAAACTCTTTCATTCAGGCATCTTTGCGGCAAGCGCCCCCAGACCCTCGAGGCCCCCGCCCGTTCACGCTGCTTAATTCAATGTTCCGAGAAAAACTCATGATTGTAAAGTGACTTTTTCATCCTCATCATTTTCCATATCTCCCCCTAAGAAGCATCACCCCTCTTCCTGTTCTCCCTTATGCAGTTTTTTCCATCTCACATCAAAACAGCTTCTGTCCCTGTAAACACAAAAGACGTAAAACCCAGGCCACTCCACCCTCCGAATTGGACTACACAGTGACGGTGAAACGCACTTCCAATGAGCATTCAATAATTGATACAATTAAGATGCCAGAACATTACATTACTGACATAAAATGATGATACATTACTTATTGTAGTACTTTGAATGCAACATCTGTCTTTTTTGGGCCAGCGATCACTCATACTGATTATTAGGTAGTCTATCAGAAAGTGAGGGCCAACTTACAGTTTGTCCAATGAGAGACAAGGATGTGTCTCTCAGTGGACAGTGAATTCATTTCTCTCCGACTGTCTACAAGTAGGATGCCAACCAGATGTACCCAACCAGATAATCTCACAAGGACGTTTCTACTCCACTTGTATGACTTATTTGATACTATGAACTTTAATATTGTGTAGACAAAGTAACATTGCTTTCCAAGAGACACAATAGAAAAAGGTACAAACCGTCTAGCAACTTCATTGCACATTATGTAGACAATATTTCTTCATGTCCTTCAAAACTACCCATAATCATTATAGCAAGATACAAACAGAAAGAGAACTATTATGAAATCTTGGGCTGACAATGAGCGGCAATGACATGAACAAAATCTTGATTTTCACTGACTGTGAATAGGCGGTTTACACTTATTTGTTAGTTTTTAGGTACACAAAGCTAAAACTAATGCAGTCTAATAAAACTCTCCTGCAATAAATCCTACGTTCATGAAAGTTATAATGTTCAGTTTTTGTTGAAACTGTTTTAGAGAAGCATTCATTCAACTTTATGGTAATTTTGGAGGCTGTAGTTTGTGGTGCTGTACTGTGTTATACTACTCGACTGTTAGTGTGCTGCATGAAAATGATCTAATACATCATAGTTCATTATTTAACCTCTTGTTGAAAATGTATATTTGTGATGTTGTGAAATACAACAACATAAGAAGGTATGTATATATATATATATATATGTGTATATGTATATATTTTTACTTAATTTAAAGATAT
>JAVQJD010083325.1:0-46762 GCA_036023655.1 Nannoperca australis | reverse complement strand
ACATGACACTTTTGATGCTTCACAGGTTCATTCCACAGACGTTATGACCCTCTTTCGGGCAACTGAGGCAGATTGCCAGCAGATAAAGACAATAAAAATTCCCCGGCTCTAGCTCATCCGCATCAGGAGAAATCTTCAGAAGATTCTATCAAACCACCCCCCCCCCCACACACACACACACACACACCTATTGACCCCTCCCCTTCCGGGCAGATAAGGGAACATGAAGCAGACTCCAAAACTCCAAAATAAGCTGGAACTCTCAAAAAGGGCTAAATACTATGAACAATGATGTAATAACATGTCTAATGTGTAACTCTGCTTTTTCTTAACTTAGTAAGCCAAATCTGAGACGTGTAGCTCAAATTTTACGGAAGTAATCAATAATCTGTTTTATGCCTTGTTTTATCATGGAAACACAGCACACCCTTTTGGTCATGATCAAATATGTTTTGCTAGTTTAAATTGGAGACTTTCCTGTAAAGAACTCAAAGAAATTATATTAACTATGGTTTATAATGGATGTAGACCTTATAGTTGTAGGAAATGATTATTGGGTTTGATGAACAATAAGCGATAGTGTGTATTTACACTACTGACCAACTCGTCAAACACAGCCAGTCCACCTGAAGGGTCTCCTCCGTGATCTCTGGACCAATCGGACATCGCTCCTTGAGTCAGCTGTCCTCCTTTCCACTGTTTGCCGGTGAACAACGCTTCCCTGGGAGGCCGTGGATCGAAATCAGCGACCTAGCGACAGTTCAGGCCGAGTACGAGACGCCACAGGAGAAACGCACTCAACAAAGTAGGCAAACTTTACAATCAGCTGTTGTGATACGAGTTGATGTCAAATTAGGCCCCTATTCCCTGAAATTAGAAATCCACTTTAATATTCTTTCAAATTCTTTAGACACCCTTTTTATCACGCATTTTCCATCGTTATGGCCTATGAGAATTACTCCTCAAATTACATTTCAACCATCTGTCCTGTGTGTTTAATTGTGTATTCCTGGTGTTTGTTTACTCTGTTTATTAATTTCACGTAGTTAGCAATAAATCACTTTATATTTATATTTAGAACTCTACGCCTTCAGAATAAGACTGATCAATCTATAAGTTGGTCTGTTTATTATTGATTCCCTCCAAAAGGAGGGTGGTGCCCCGTTAATATAATATCTGAACATTAATACATGTAGTTGCTCTTCATATCGCTACAATTTGCATTAGCCTTGAATGTCTTTGCCTAAAGTTTTGCATCTTAGGCAAAAGGCAAGGCAAAGCAAGATGAAGCAGGAAGAACTAACAGGCTTCAGAATCAAAGATTCAAAACTATACGTACTTTTAAGTTTAAGTCATTCTGTTAGAGTTAGAGTTAGAGTTAGAGTTGTTAGAGTCTTGTATGGATGGCCAAGCTGCCTGCAGAGCCTGTCCCATAACCAAAGAGTGGCAGGTTTGTCTGTGAAAAGACAAAACTTAAAACTTAAATGTGAATCTAAAGGTAGTTGTGATGGCCTCTCACCGTGCATTGAGCATTAAGTAAAATTGCTAAAATGTAATGGCATGTGATGCTCAGAGGAGGATGGATGTTGTAGCCTACTACTGAGACTGCCTGCTGCAGTATAAGTACTCTGGTGGCCCCTGTATAAATATGAAATAAACTGGCCTAAATCCTGATGAATCAGAGCCAAAATTTTGGGGTTTTACAAAATCAAGGAGCGAGATGGTAAATCTCTTATGGACACATTTACAGACAATGATCAGATTGTTGGTGGCAGAAGACAATGTGAGGCAGTGACATTCATCATAATTTTTCATTCTGTGAGTGCCTCTCCTGCATCCCAGTTTCTTACAGAGGGAATGAACCCAGAAACAGGAACAACTGGGTCATCTCTGTGACAAGATTAGTTCTGAGTTCTGGACAGTTTTTGACCGAGATAGAGAGGCTACACTGAAAGAGATGTAAGCTGTGACAGCTAAATAATCATAAACCCCCAAAATGTCTGAGGTACCATTTGAAACTCATGACAGACAACTGTGGAAACTCCTTTCAAATGTGTCAGAAACATGCACCACTCTAGCCCCTAAATTTCCATCTCATTGAGAATGAATGCCACCTGTTTGTTTAGTGTCCAAGTAATGTGGAAATAAGAATCAAATGTCCCTCAAGAGCTTCCACGGTGGTCAAAATGCTGATAACCTATTATTCTACATTTTCAGTTCACCTTCAATGTATTTCTTAGCACTATTAAGAGCATGGATAGAGTTGCATGCATCGCCCTACATGGCTTTGCCAGAATACTCACTGCGCTGCAGGCATAAACCGCTATCTAACCGCCATTATTAAAGTTGCAAGGTGAAGTGAGTCATATGTTATATTTAGCCCAATGTTTTTATGGACATAGGCATAATATGTAAAACATCTGAATAATGAATTAGTTTTGAAGAATTCATTTCAAACATAGTCTTTATTATTTGCTGAATATGGTATTGATTTCGGTTCATACTAGATTAACTAGACAGAACTAGATAAAACTTGGTCCAAAAAAGTAAGTGCAATGTGAGCAATAACGAGTGCAAAGCCACTGTCTATGGTGCATGTGCTGTCCAGTCGATATATGTAATGCAATATATGTAATTGTAGGGCCACATGGGAAGGAATGTTGGATATACAGCACTGTATGGCACACAAAATAAAGGGTCCATCTTTACAAAATTAACCACTGACTGACAGTAAGTTGATGTTACTCTCTACAGTAATACCAGTGTTTGATGGAATGTGCACTGTGACCTTCATAAGT
This sequence comes from Nannoperca australis, assembly GCA_036023655.1. Lineage (NCBI taxonomy): Eukaryota > Metazoa > Chordata > Actinopteri > Centrarchiformes > Percichthyidae > Nannoperca > Nannoperca australis. Next base: position 43,964 of record JAVQJD010083325.1, on the reverse strand, counting down.
TTTAGATTTGTCACTATTTAGTGGAAAAATTATGCATACAGTTGAAAAAGTAAATTTACAAATTATTTTAGTAATGTTTACGAAATTCATTCTTAGATAAAAGCTATTATTTCCACTGAGCAAAAAATTACTAAATGAGATATACAGTTTGTATATCTGATGTAGAACTATACATGTTCTTTATCTCTTAACATTTTTGGCATATATTGACTACATTGTATTTATGTAGCTACAAAATCTGTCTTTGTTACTTGTTTGGGGACACATGCACCCCCAGTGTCAGAGTAAGATGTAAGGAGCAGATATACGGCAATGGCATTGCTTTTCTCTCTTTCAGTCCTGCCCTGACAGGTTTTCCCCTGCATTCAAGTTTTTGACAGAGGAAATGAACCCAGATACAGGAAGAACTGGGTCAAATCTCTGACCTCTATGTGGCAAAAGTAGCTTCGGGCTTTGGCCAGTTTTTGAATGTTTGACCGAGATAGAGAGGATATGCTGGAAAAAAAGAGAGCCATAAAAACTGATGCAATGCAGTTTTTTTCTTAAAGGTTTCTGAATGAGGTGGCATGGAGATTGGTTACATCCTCTTCGGGGCCATAAGTGACTTCTTTGAAGAACCAGGGCATGCGCATAGCAGCACAGGAGCTTTGTCCATCAACACAATTAGGAACCAGAAACTTCACTCAGATACCAGTTTTTATGAGGTACACTTAGTTAAAACTAATGCAGTCCGACAAAACAGTCAACAATTCCAACCATCATAAAGATTATAATATTCTATTTTTATTGAAACTGTTTTAGAGCGATGTCGAATAAACTGAATGATAATTTTGGAAGTTGCTGTTTGTGGTATTTTTTAACTGAATTGCCTCATACTGACAGTACTGACATATCAGTAGACATCATCTTCATGGAGTCGATCACAGACTATGCCTTTAAGGTTAAAGAAGGACACTATAACAATAAATTGTCTGTAAAAAAAGAAAGGTCAGACATGAAGAATCAAAGACATCAGCTGTTGCTGGGATCTTTGTTCTGATGTCTACACTGTCACTCTGTTGTAGCATATCAAATTACAAAGACGTTCTGCTTTTATGCACTGAAGAGATTAAGCACTTCAAATGACACACAAGGGCAGATGTATGTCAGTGTTTGTGCTGTAATGTAATGTGTGTCTGTGGGGAAATGCTTGCGTGTGTTTTTCTGTTTTTGTTTTTTTGTATGCATCTATATACCATATTTGTGCAAATAAATCTACAGGCAGCTGTGCATACAGTATGTGAGTGAGAAAGGTAGTGAGTTTGTCCGTATTGGGCCCAGCATTTGTATGTATTCTTATGAACATTTAAAAGATACACTGGAAATGTACTTTTACAAATATATATATAATTGTATATATTTATATTTAATAGTGTATTACATAATAAGGTCCACCATTAAAGATTTTTGTTTTAGGCAAGTTTCTCTGAAGATGTCAATGTTTACCCACCAGGGCTTCCTCAAGGTTATTAATGATTTTTTACAGCTCATACCAATGCATGTGTACTAATTTTCTACAAATGAGAGTTGATTTTTAAAAATGAAGCAGGAGAACATGTTAAAGATATTCAAATAGGTCCCTAATTAAGAATTGGCGATGCATCCAGTAGTAAAGACCCAACTGTGTAATAGATGTTTTCCAGTAATTCCAAACATTTTACAACCAAAGGTCAGTGATGTGCTTGAATCAATTTACTGTGCTACATGAGGACAATTCAATAACAATCCAAGAACATGAACAACATTTTAAAAGTTAACAGAGTAGTCACAGGGAAGTACATGTAATTTAATTAACATAAGAAGTGGATGCCCTTCTTATTCACTATGTCATATTGGGGCCAGATTTCTCATAACGTACAGTACCAGTCAAAAGTCAAAAAACGTAACACTGATAAAGTCTTGACAATTCTATGAATAGTCCATATATATATATATATATATATTCCCCACTTGTCACTGTAGGTGGTCTATTCCTCCTTCAAGCTCGAGTCCTCTACCAGAAGCCTGTGAGCTTTAGGGTTCTGTGCAGTATTTTGGCTGTTCCTAGGACTGCACTCTTCTGGACAGAGATCTTGGATGTTGTTCCGGCAATCTGCTGGAGCCACTAATGTTTGTCCACCATTATTATGTCTGACTGGTTCGCCATCACTAGTTTGTTTTCCTTATCTGGAAGTCCCACAGGATCTTAGCTTGGTCATTCTCAACCTATAACATCTCAAGATGTTATGCTAGCATCTTACACCCTGCCTTTATGTGCTGGATTGTCTCAGGGGCATCTTTGCACAGTATACTGTACACCTGGAGTCCTGCCTGGTGTGTTAGACCCCAGCCTCTACTGATCTGGTGCTTATAGCCTGTTTTGATTGATTAGTGCATCTGTGCTGTCTTTCACTCCAGCATTTTCCAGCCACTGGTAGGATTTCTTGATACCAGCCACTTCTTCTGTCTGCCTGACGATTTCACATATAATGCAGGGGTACTCATGGATCTTTGTTGTTTCATCCTGGATAGTGGTTCTGATGCTCACTAGTCCTTGGCAGCCTTCCTTCCGCTTAGTGTACAGTCTCAGGGTGCTGGACTTGCTGGAGGCTGAAATCCACCATGTATTGCGAGGAGCTTCCTTGTTTTTATATTGGTGGCCTCTATCTCCTCTTTTGGCCAGCTTATTATGCCAGCGGGGTATCTGATGAGGCAAGTGTTAATAGCTCTGACCTTGCTGATTTTCTTGTGGCCTCTTCATGGTTCCCATTTGCTTGCGGGATTCCAAGGTACTTGCAGCTGTGCTCAACATCTGCTCTGCATGCCACCTTTTGGTAATCTAATCCCTTCAGTTATCCCTTCACTACCTTCCCTCTCTTGTATACCATCTGGCCACACTTATTGAGTCTGACATTGCAGTGTCGTTGTAGATCCTGGAGGTGTGGATCATTGAGATAAGTGATTCAGAACAGTGAGACAGAACAGCAGCTGTAAAAGGGCATCTCCTTGGTATATGCTGCACTTGATGGTGACGTGCAGTTGGCTTGAAGTAGGTCTCTAAGGTCGTTTTACACAGCCCCATTGAATTCTTCTTAGAGTCCAATTGATGTTGTAAATTTCCAAGCTATCCATGTGTGAGGCATCGAATCATAGGCTTTCTTGTAGTCAATCCAGGAGGTGCAGATATTGGTTTGTCTGGTCTTACAGTCTCTCTCTCATCAGCTGGTGCTTTGCACCTCTGGTGTTTTCACCAATTTTTTTTCTGGGCCCTGCTCATGTATTGTGCCATGTGCCTAGTCATCTTAGCCACTATGAGGCCTGACAGGAGTTTTCATGTTGTGCAGGCAGGTTATTGGCTGGTAGTTGGATGGGAGTGTTCCTTTCAGGGGTTCCTTTAGGATCATGACTGTCTGGCCTTCAGTTAACCCCTCAGGCTTGGTCCCATCCATTAGCAGGTAGTTAATTTGTGCTGCCAGGCGTTCATATTGTGCAGTTAGCATCTTTAGCCAGAAGGTGTGGATCATGTCAGGGCCTGGTGCTGTCCAGCTTTTCTGGAGCTGATTTCAGATCCATTAGCCACTGGGCATTGATGCTATGTGATGCTTCTTTCTCCAATATTCCTTTCCGCTATTGCTCAGTCTCCAGCCTTGGTGAGTCTGCTGCTGTCATATTATTACCCTGCCACTTAGAGTACACTTTGGATGGTTTGGTGGAAAACATTATATGTATTCTAACTTCTACTTCTCTGGTGTATCTCTTCAGGCTATATAGCTTAAAACCTAGCTTAAACATGGAGCACACATAAGGCAGTCATGCATTGAACTCTGATTTAATACTTATCCGTTAACCTTTATAGCCTACACACAGACTGTGGTACCCATAGGCACACATATTATCTCTCTCTCTCTCTCTCTCTCTGTGTCACACATACACACACACACACACACACACACATAAAAACTGCTGCATATAGCAACCTAAGTCACTTCGTTCTCTCATCTAATGGGATATGAGTACTGACCCCAACCCAACTACGACCTACCCTTAGGACCAACCCAACACTCAACACCCTAACAGAAACTTAGCCCAGAGTCACAACTTAACACTATCCTGTGCCAAGTCTTCTCTTTCCCCAACGCTCTGGCTCGGCTGCTGTGCCTCTGGTCTTCAGGCTGTGGAACTCTGGCTTGGAAATCAGCTGTCCTGTTACCTTGATGCAGTCTGGACTGGATAGCTGTGTTGGGTGCTCCAAGCTAGAAGTGCCAGATGTCTCATTTTCAATACCAAGTTCAGAGATCTGGAAACAATAGATTCATAACATGCTTTGAACTTTGGCTGATATATGGTGTTGATATATTGTTTCTCTGCAGGAATGCTCCCCCTAGATTTTGATAAAGGAGTTGCATCCCAAATATTTGCACCACTTGCGTTGACTGGGCAGGGTGACGCTTGACTAAGACTGATTCCTACAATCATCAGGACATACAGTGTACAGTAAAGTTACACTGATCAGTGCCTTAAATCAATATGAGGGGAACCTTTGTGAATTTGGCCCGAGTAATCCATTGCAGCATTTGCTTCCCTGTGAGTATTATACTTACTACAGTCATGAGGGCCAGTAATTGCTTTTCCATTCCAAGCACTCTTCCAGCTTGCACTGTTGAACACAAGGCTAAAAACCCAATCTCCGGGGACTACAAAAGTAAATGGCAATTTGAGCCCAAGCACTTTGCCAGTGGATTGTGTGGATTATAGTGTTCTTTCTGCTTTGTTGCAATTCGGAATGAGCCAAACAGACAGAAAGATGGACAGAAATAGGGACAAACTGACTGACAGACCAGAAGACAGACTGCCATACTTATTGGCTGCCTGGCTGGGGTGTGGATGTAACTTTGGCTAGCTGGTTTAGTGAATGGATGGTTGCGCAAAGAGGCCTGGCTGACTTGTAAAACAAATATTATGCACAGCAGAAATACACACACAGTATATAGATGAGGTGACTACATCATTCAATAGAAGCAAAACGTGCTATAAATTTGTATATTGTTGCTGGTCTGGCTGTTGTTAGTAACTAAGCAACTAACTGACATGAGAGAGAGAGTGGTAAAAGTGATATGGCAGATACATAAGAGAAGGAAGGAATGAGAACACAAACTCTTCATGTCTCCAGCTCTGATTGGCTGAGCAGTTTCAGGCTCCTCTCTACTCTCACTATAATCACCTAGCTCTTTAACACATTTACAGTCCTCTCTCTTTGTCACACACACACAATTACTCATAGATGACGATGAAAATTAAGGACGTGTATTTTAGGAAGCAAAGCGGAGAACATCAGCACTTTTGTCTTGGTATAATTGCCCCCATTGAGTCAATCTTTTTTTTCACCCAATAAACACTTTGCAGTACATTACGCCTCTCCAGCTAAACCACCCCTTGCCCTAACCACTTTTTTTGGTCCTCTCTGATGCCTTACTGCTCTTCTCCCCTGCAAATATACACACACTTATCTACTCATACTTACACTTGTTCTACTTAGGAAAGCACAATATGAGAATACACCACTGATCTCCGATGTCCTTCAGCATTCTCATATGCATGAGTGATGGGACTCTAGTTCTCTTCTCATGTTACTCTTCGTTTCAGTGTACCTCATCATACTGCTGGATTAGTTGCTCAAGTGTTTTTCTTTTCCTTTGTGTTTCATTCTTTTTACATTGTCCTTGACTTTACCACCCTCTTTGTTTACCCTCCTGTACTTTTAACTTTTATTTTCAATGGCTTTGCCTTTTGTTGTCTTTGTACCTTAACCCCTCTCTATTTAGTGACTCTCTGTTCTTACCTCAAACGTCTGTAAGTAGCCTCCCTCTCTCTCTCTCTCTCTCTCTCTCTCTCTCTCTCTCTCTCTCTCTCTCTCTCTCTCTCTCTGTGTTCCTCTCTCTACATCCTTTTTACTATATGTCAATTAACTGATATCTTAGAAAATAGACTTGTGTGTATGCACATGCAGTGTTTGTACATAAAGTGGAGTAGAGTAAAGTATAGTTTGTGTGTGTGTGTGTGGCTGGGGTGTACAGCCAAATTATAAGGTGCAGATTTGTTAGATTTTTCAGACTTGGACAAATACTAAGGGCCAATATTTATATTGTAGTTGGGACAAACCTACTGTATAGCAATTGTCATTAAAACATAAGCAGAAGTGAATATGGTACTTTAAATATTTAGGACGTAGCCTTCCCCTGCTCTGTGTGTTAAGAATGATGAATTCATTGTTTCCTCTTATACATCTATCTATCTTTTATAACAGTGATTTTGCATGCAATGTCCTATTTAATACATCAGTTGCAGACAGCAAACTTGTTGATTGCAGTTCATCCATGTGCTGTGGGAATCTATAACTTCCAAAACTTCCAAGTCAGTTGATTATTAATTAATATTTTTTTATTATGTATTATTGAAGCTTACATTAAAGTGTTCGATGTCCAGTGTTTTATATCAGCAACCAAACGCATAATACATACAGACACAGTTGATTTGAGTTGTTTTTCTCAAAATCTGATTGTTTTCATGGATTGTACTCATCACATTCACTGGAGACACGGGAATGAATAAGAGCCAAATATATAAGTGGAACTTTTGCAGCGTGCACACACACATAAACACACACACACACACACACACACACACACAACCAAACTGCTGAGACCGAAATAGCAAGGACAATATGACTCATACAGTAATATGAGAGGCTTGGAGTGTGGGTGTCATCTTATATTAGCAGAAAGAGCTAGCATAATCTTCCTGCACACAATTGCACAGAACACACTAATGAACATAACTATCCAGGTTTAGTGTTGACACTGTAGTCACAGTATCCATTACACACTGATTATATGCTTAATATTTAATAACTGATTACTGCTATTCAGCTAGCTCCTGTCTTTGTTTTTGCTGATTTAATTTAACACCTTTTTGTAAAAAATAAAAATAAAAATAAGACCTTATGAACATCATCAGTCTAACATGTGAAGCTGGCAGTAAGTGTTTTCAAAGGGAAAAGAATATGAGCAATAAATACGTCTGTGAAGTTCTATGACATAGTTGATTTTTGAGGCTTTAGTCTGCGGACACTCATCTATTTATGTTTCATTTATCAAGGGTTATTGGAAAAGAGCACAGAAATTCTGGAAATTATCCAAAGATACTTGCCACCTCTGGTTCACAAAATGTCCCCTCTTTACTAACATGAGCACACATAATGGACTGATCAGAGGCAGCCAGTGGTTGCAACTCATGCCATGCCCCCAAAAAAACTAAACAATAGTCAGATATGACACTATCACTATTTTGCACATTTGGTGACCAGCAATGTTTTTATTCTTTACATGTAATACGGATTTGATAACAACAAGACCTGCAGTGGTTACTGGCTGTTCGTGCATTGTCTATTGTTTCTGCAGAATTGTCAGGAAAGCAGAAACACTTGAGTTTACTAGGCAGACATAAGGAGCTTAGGCTAACAGTCAGATATACATGCCCACTCCCAAAGCTGGGCTGGTCTGAGTGTTCACTGTTGACAGCCACCCACACAATGCATACTGATGCATGCGGGCCCAGGGACAGGTTCTCTGAATAGAACGCCAATTTCTCTGTCACTATGAATGACACCAAAGGGGTTATAGTTTGAATAGGCTATCAGCTCAGACTGGTTCCTGTAATTAGCAGTCCATGTAATTACTGTTGTAATGTTCCTTTATATAATTGAGACTTTCGAATTTAAAGGGGTATAGCATCACAACATTACAGTCAGTGAAACAACTTGAGGCATTGCCCTGTCTATTGAAAGATTAAAACAAGAATTAATTTAATTCTGTACGTGATTGGTATTTTGTCACATTCCAAGTTGCTTGTTTTGGGCTTATTTTGAAAGACTGCATTTTTTGTTTCTCTCTCAGATCTGGCCACCTTGTTACGCAGTCAAAAATAAAATTGCAAGGAGAAGCTTTTTGTCTTACTTTACACGTTCCCTTAGTTGTGATTAGAGAAGCACTTTTCACTAAAGTCTCTGGGAGCAGGTTTACAGTGTACTGTGTATCATTTCAGCTTTTAATAAACTTAGATGAACTAGTTATCAGTAGTCCTAACCAACCTTAGTTCACTAGGAGTTAGTGTCTTACTTAGCTGACGATTGTAAATTAGCAGTTATTCAGGTTTATGCAGATGGGGATTTCATTTTTGTTTCCTATTGTGTGCTGATGTTGATACGTATCAGTCTGCTGGTAAAGTACTGGAGAAGAATGAGTACATACACAATAGGCTGAGAAATGGAGAGAGACAGACTAAATGAGGAGATGAGGGATATATAGTGTTAGGAGATTGTTCTCTTTTGCAAGTTGAATATCTATCAACGAAAAATCCACCCAGCTTTTCTCTACTTTCCATTACATCCCTCTGTCTGTGCCCATTTACGATTCAATTCAATCTTATTATCTCTGTCAGGACAGACGGTTTGACTCTGTGTGTGTGTCTGCATGTGCATGAGTATGTGATAACTGATATATCACATATATCAAGTCTTTATGGCCGACCAACCTGAGCCTAAGGATTCACAGCAAGCAGTCCAAGGTGGAACGAGCCTGTGAGAGATTAAGAAAGCAATTGTGAGACAGGTCAGGACTTATTTAACTACACAATGCTTTGTTGCACCTGCAATCAAGTTACATTCATTGTAGGTCATGAAATAAGTGACAAATAAAAAAAGTGTTTCATATACAGAAAACAAAGTAGAACGAATAGAAAATTGTTCTCTAAAATGTGAGAGCATGTGTAACACACTCTCTCTGCATGAATGCATGTGATGTATGCAGCAGCCCAGCACTTGCACTGTATGCTAGCTAGAAACATGGATAAATGCACCAGCCTAAAACAACAATGGGACAGCCTCACTCGTACCAGAGCAGGTGTAGAGGTGACTCATATCTTAGAGGTGGTTCCTGTTATCCGTGCCCAGGAGAACTGACCCAGAATGCACGGTAAGAGTCATTTACATGATTATGCTCCATTGAGCAGTCAGAAAAAAGAAAGAGAGACAAGGGGGAGACAGAAGATCTGTGAACAACTGAGGTCAATGTCAACAAGGGAAATAGGAACAGTCTGACTCATGCTGCTAGGTTCTGCCTACAGCAAGAGATTTTTATTACTTTTTTTCTTTGACAGTTTGACATGAAACATATTACTGTACTGCTTCGTGGCATTTCCTGCAAAACCAAAAGTAGAGAAAGAAAGAAAAGAAAAGAAAGAAAATCAAACATTTTTAACATTATACATGAGATGCAAAAAAACATGTATTTCGATGATTAATGGATTTAAGTAATATCCCATATAATCTGGGAAATAATATCCCATACTTCCTTGGCACATAGGTTTGTCAGTTATGTGTAACTACTTTGTCTTATTTTACAGTAAAAGAGTTTTGTGAAAATTTGAACTTATACTCCATATTTAGGGATGGAGTGCATTATGTCTTTTCTTTTGTAGGGATATTGTTGTTTGCAACACCATAAAGGCAATATAGAAATATTGCTTCCCTACAGTTCATCTTCCGTACTAAAATGGTAAAAAGATTTATATTGGGTCATTTTCAAGTAATGCTTTTATGATTTTCCTTGGCCCTGTCTATGAGGAGAACATTTTCCCCTGTGGGTGTGTGTGTGTGTGCGCACGTGTGTGTGTGCATTTCAGCTATGTTTGCATTACTCTCTGAGTGAGACCGAGGGAGAAAGAAAGTTTTGGCAATGCAATAAACAGTGATAATCAGCCGCAGGGCTTCACATGAATATGTATGAGCACGGTGACAACAACCAGGGGATGGGATGACAGACGGGATGCCTTTGTGGGTGTGAAAGAAAGAGATGGAGAAGTTTATGGTAAAATAATTTGTCCAGTTGGAAACTGAAGAACACAGTTGATGTGTCAGCGAGGGCGAGTGACAGGAATTGAGTGCGGAAGTGATGCAAGCAAAAGAAAGAGAGAAACAAAAGCCAGCTATGAGGGTGTAAAATCATTCTGGAGGAGATTAAACCTGTGAGTGTGTCTTCACAACAAAGGTGTGACAGAATTATTCTGAGTAGCTCAGAGCTCAAGTTTGTGAGGATCATATTGTTTGTTCCTGCAGAGTCCATTCTGTAATTTACTTGTTAATGTTCTGAACCTTTTTCAACCTGATTAATTATTGCTTCTAAGATGTTCTTACCAGACTAACAGTATTCATCAAAACTAAGTACAATAGCAGTATTATAACAGTGGAAATATCTTCAGCTGTATCAGATACTATTGCATTATAGTTACATCAAAACAAAGCTGCACTGTTCTACTGTCGATGTTGCATCAACAAAGCTTCACAGCTCCACAGCGACTGATCACAACACATCCAGTGTTCCTCCTGTGCAGCACAGGCTGGCCTCCCTCTGGCAATCAAGGAGGGCATCCTAAGCTTTCAAGCCCAGTGGTACATTGATTCTCTGTTTAGGCCTGTTTGAGAAAGCAGATGGCATTTCTACACACACACACACACACACACACACAAATACAATTGGGCACATACATACACTCAGCTGCCAGTTTATTAAGTACAGCTAGCTAAAAGTAATGCAGTTTATGTGACAAAATCTCAACTGAAAGATACACTTTCTAGCTTTTTCTATCCTCATGGTCTCAAGGTGGGTTTGGCCAATGTGATCCTTCTGACATCTGGTTGATGATTTCAAAGTATCTCTGTGTGTTTCTGAAGTTTCAGCATCTTCAAAATATTTTCCTTCTCCACATACCTTATAAATAGGTGAAGTTGTGCAACAAATCCCTTCTCTGTGGCCTCACTTCCTATCTATCCTCCTCCTTCATTAATAAGATCATCTGCTCTGTTTGCGTGGGTCATCACCACTGATCTGCAAACCTGAGCATTATAACATTATAGACTGAACATTATAATATTCATAAAAGTGGCTAGGTGTAAGTAATATAGTGGCAACTAAGTGTATATACAGTACATGTATGCATACAAGCACACAGTCCCAGACCCTCTCTCCACACACTGCACACAAACAAATACCAAAATAGGTCAGTGTCCATCGCCAAGCATTTTCAACAAACCATGTTGCACTTCCATCCCACTAACCAACTCTTGTTGCCTGCTCTCTGCTCTTCTCTATAGTAGTATTAGTGCTGGTCGGAGTTTAATTGGACACTGGGGTGACCAGAGTAGGAAGCCCATAACAGCTCCAGACTGGATTTAGACATGAGCAAGCAGACAAATCTGATTTTAACACCCATCGTGACACAGACATGGTTTTCACATCATCAGCTCAACATGGCAAAATACCATCAAAATTGAGGTCAAACAAGGTTAAAATCAGATTTTAGTGGTAAATCCTGTTTCTGAATCCCATATTTAGTTGTGTTTAAAACCGCACATCTGCAACAACATTCAACTTTAATAGTACGGCGACTCACAATCCTTTTGCCGATATCTGACGCAGAATGCTGGGATTGTTGGGTGTGGAAGGGATTGATATGGATCAATCTCACATGGTGAAGTAAACAAAGATAAGGGCTTATAGTCACAGTTACACATCACTGATCTAATGGTCTTCTCATATGATTACACAAACAGGAGGAAATAGGATTTTTTTCACAAAGCTTACATCTGTGAAATGTTTTGTTACAAGAAAGGTCACACTATACTTTCTTTCAGCCTAGTAAAGTGTTCTGGTTCAATCACAAGACACATACATGCATCAATGTATGAGCACATGCATACAGATATGTTCAAGCAAACCGTGTTAGGTCACGGGTTAAAACATTCAGTGTATCCAAACAAACAAATGAATGCAAAGATTTGTCATTACATCACTGCTGTTTCAGCATCACATGCTTCCTTTGTGCTAAAAGACATATCCACAAACAAAACAGAGTAGAAAATGTGTTGTGAGAGACATCCGCTAGTGTAAATATGTCATATCTGTAATTTTAAAGGCAGAGTGAATGTAGGAATGTAGACAGGTATTTACAGCTTTACTACAGCATATCTTAATCCTCTTGTTAATGTTGATTTCACTCTGTTGAGATGACGGAAACCTTCATGTGTAAGTCCGCTGTCATAAACCTACATTAATGCATCTCAGAGCCGAGGATGTGTGCATTTGTTTGGAATTGTGTAGGAGCATCTAAGGTCAAGTTTGTAAATCATGTCCCAGCAATGAAATTAAACAGTGGAGCTCACACGTGTGAAAACACATTTGTGTTACTATGTGTGCCTGGTTGCATATACAGATAACTGATCAAAATGGCTTTGCAGTATTTGCACCGGTGATAGTTTGTACACATTTGTAGATTTTTGTTTTGTTCAAAATAGAGCTATCTTGGTATTTCTTTTTCTGTGACCCATGCTAAATATAAGTCCCCAGCAACAATGACAGACAGCAACATTGTAGTTGTTAAATTAGATGTGACCTGACTGCAGCGTTCATCTTTGACTCTGGTTGTATTTTGGGGCTGTTATTGAATTTTAAAATGTTCAATTGTTTATCCTTTATGTAAAAATATCCTAAAAATGCAATGCTTTCTTTAATAATCTATGACACATTTGTGGGCTGCTAAAAGTTAAGACGTTGCTATGGGCACTAAGCTTATGTCACTGATGGGCTGTAATCCCTTTTTGGCGATTTATCTCCGGCTGCTTTGAAAGACATTTCAGGATTTTATAAGATTCGGTGTATGGGATTGTGTTACAAGCTGAATCAGTCTTATTCCGCAAACATCACTGATAAATGCTATTCTGAAATGTTTGCATGCAGGTGAGTATGTGCATGTATACCTGTGAGAATATATGTATATGTGTGTATATAACAGTAGTACAGGCCTACTGATGCCCTTTAAATGACATATGTGCTACATGTACGGATGTTGTATTTTATAAAGGTGAAGGATGGTGTCATAAAATAGAAGTGTTAAAGTGGTAAATGCTTTGTACCAAATAGTACACCCTAAAAACAAGTGTAGACAGGAGTCATTTAAGGTGACGGTGTTGTTCAGTAAAAATAACTGCTCTTTTTTTAAGTCATTCATTCATTTCGACAGCTACACTCACCTTTTATAGCTGTCACATGTAAAATTAACAACTTGAAAACCCAGACCCCAGAGTAACATTAAGTTATAACAAATGAATATTTAATAAATAATTAATATTACCCTAAGCTAACATTTGACCGCTAAGCAACTGAGTCCATGGCAATCAAGTGTAACATTAAAGTACACACAACACCCTTACGACACATCTTCACTTGTAAATCCCATTTAACAGTAATGTTAGTCACATCCTTGACAGCAACACAGCACTTGTTGACAGCTTACATTGTGCCTTTACAAACTTTTCTTTTCAGTAAAGAAAATAAAAAAGAATCCATGTTTTGATTTGTACATCAGGTCCAGCTTGCAGTTTTGCAAAATCCCTGCGATTTCTCCTAATTTTTCTCATAAATAATGTCCCTAACGTTACCTTGCCATGAGAATAAAAGACAACTGCAACCATCAGGAGTTCTGCTGAAGGCAAACATGTTACAGCACAAAGAAAAACTTCCAAAACTAAACTTTATCCAGAACAATAACTCCTCATTTACAGTTAGCAAAGCTCTCCAACCTCTCCTTTTATCATCAAAACAAACCCTGTGTGTGTGTGTGTGTGTGTGAGAGAGAGAGAGAGAGAGAGAGAATTTATGGCATTAATACATATATTAATTACAGTAGGTGTGTTTCTGATTGTACTTGCTTTGCAACATAGGCCATAATACTGAATCTATTCAGGATTTCTACATTAAAGCTATTTCTTAATGTAGTATATTAGCCATTCAAAATAGCAAAGACAGTGTTTACATATTAAGTTCAGGCAAAATGTTTAAGTGGCTAATTTCTGTCCAATTTGAACATTTTGTTCATGATCGACACATCACTACAGCTCTGTTCCCTATGGGAAAAGCTGTAGGGGAGGTGTGAATTTGGTCAAGGACAATTGCAGGTGTTTTCCTCATATCTCTTAGTTTGGATAAACCAGAGTGCATGAAGGAAACCCAATACAAACAGGAGGGGAAACTCAAAAAACCCAAGAAAAGTAAAGAACCGAAGTGGCCCTTGTAGCTTTTGAACACTGAACTTAGTTTCTGTAATGATATAATAATAATAATTCATTATGGTAACCATCATTCTGTTCTGTTCATAACACCATCAAGCCAAAACTTTGTAAGAACTGTGCTTTTTGATATTATTTGTTATCAATTTGATACAGCATTACTAATATTTGGCTGCACTTATATGTAACACACTGATTTAAAGAAATTCAAGTTTTAAGAGTTCACTCAAATGGGGTCAAAAGGGTAACAGCTCAAGGGTAAAGGGCACCGTATTAATCATACAAGGAAGCATGTTTGCACATGGAAACATGGATTTGTTGTTATCTGCATGGATGGTCATTGTCATATCAAATGGTACAGAATGACTGCTGTGCTAACACGGGTCTCTGTCAGCAAGCAGCGTACTGATAAATAAATCAAGTTTATTTTGAAGTATCAAAGCAAACAAGTATCTCTTCATGTTTTATGTTTATGTGTGATCAACATGTTGACTTTTCTCTTTGACTGAGTTCAATCTTCTGACTTTATGCATTGTTTGCATGTGATGTTGTGATCAGTTATCATGTCATGTCATGTGCATTTATTTATTGTTGCTGCAGTTTCCACATTTGACGGTGAGGATTCTGTCACACTACATGCACTGCTGAAAATAAATTCCATTCGAATAGGATTTTTGTGTATCAATCCATCAACCAGCTTGGAGTTTTGTTTTTTGTTATGTTGCACAAGGATTTCTATAATTAGGAGCAGAAGACTGACACTGATGGGGACTAGGGATTAGGGCAGAGCAACATTTGGTAGGAATACTACATATTGAGGAGTGTTTACCCAAGGTTGTGAATGAAAGCTGTGCTAAAGTTCAAGATGTAAACTTTTTCAGTGTCAGGTTTCAAAAATGCTACTAATTACGTTGCTTTTAAATACAGTGGTGTCACTTGTCAGGAGTAGGAAACTGGCCTGCAGGACAATGGGTTCTAAGTTTAAGTTTAATTGAAAGAAGATTTATTTGCACGAAATTATACAAAGGCACTTACTGCCAAAGCAACAAATACAAATACATATTAAATTGGCAGTACTTACACTTATAAGGAAATAGAACCCCTGTTCTCAAATGATTAGCAAGGTGCTGCTGCTGGAAATCTAAGAATTCTAAATAAGGTTTAAAAAATACCAAGTATTAATACAAAACATTTATCAGGCCTTTTAATGGCAGCACATTTGTCCCAGTTAATTTACTGTTCTGTACACAGGGTTTGAAATTGGTGTAAAAGCGGTGTTTTCAGCCAGCATGCCCCCAATTGTATGTGGGCGGATGCAAACTACAGTGTGCACGTAAGCACTATACATAGAGGCTCATGGGATATGCTAGAGTCAGAGCTCGTCATATGGGTGTCAGTGCTTACTCAGGAAAATACGTTTTTGTGTTTCTTTATTTACCCAGAAAACTGCTGACAGTAAGAAGTGTGTGGCCCTGAATGAGTCACACACAAGGACATGACATGTGCCAGAGAAAAAGAAACAGAGACATGTATCAAGGAAAGTGGGACAAATAGATTTAGATAAATAAAAAAGATAATAATGGAAGATAAAGGAAAAGAGAGAAAAATAATAGAAGAGGGGAGGACAGAGGGGGAGTGGTGAAGTGGTGATGTTTTCTCTGTCACAAGGCAAATTCAAGTAGAACATAAGAGGGTCAGAAAGCTACAGGTTTGAAGGACACACCATGTGGCCTTGAAAACTATTTCAGCCAAACAGATTAAGAAAAGTTGGGCAGAACTTGTATGAGCCAGAACGTATGTGTTTGTGAGAAAAAGAAAGGAAAAGAGGGGATGCTGCGTAACTGCTGATGAAAAGATTTACTCATAAAAATATTGTAATGCTCTTGCTACCCCAAAACTCCCGGTGGCACTGTAACGTTACTAAACAGTGCCACCTTAGCTACAACGTTAATGTTGCCAGCAGTAGACCGCTATGTTTTATACTCAAACAGTGCTTTATCTATCAAACCTGGTTGCAGCATCTGCATGTTAATATGTTGATATGTCTTGAAATGAGGTCAGTTTGTTATTGTACAGTGTTGAAATTCAACAACAGAGATAGTTAGTTTTTAGTTTATCTTTGACTGCGCTCATAAACATCAGTGCTGCTTGGGTCAAAGTTCAACAACTTTGAACTCCGCTCTGTGCACTGCAGCCAGCCACGCTGAGCTGTCATGAAGGTATTATTGGAGCAAAACAACTAAGCACCTGTGACAGTGGAATTTGACCTTATAGTACACAATAGTCACACGTGTAACAGTATATTTGAAGTCAAAGAGAAACATTTTTTTACAAAGTAGCAAACCTGTAGAATTTCTTTCTCTCCCACAAACACATCACAGCAGTTACACCATCTCAAATCCTTCACTGCAAGTGCACAAGTCTAAAGAGTCCCTTTGGTGTCATATGGTAAAGAAAAAAATAACTCAGTGTGTAATCCGTGCGCACAGCTTTGTAATCTGTGTGCTCTGATTCACAATCCATTCCCTCAATTACACAATCCGTGCGTTCAGTTTGCGTTTTTTTCTACACAGCAGTAAATTACTGTGGTCAAGCCAGTTGTCATTCGCGATCCACGCGATGGAGCCACCCTTGTGTTTAACAGTTGGAGATGTGATCTTTTCATGTAATCCTGCACCAATTTTTTCTCCTTTTCACCTTTGATCATTGTGGCCAAAAAGTTCTATTTGAACTTTATCAACCTACAGAATTTGTTTCCAAAATGCATCAGGCTTGTTTAGATTTGCTGTTGCAAACTTCAGATGCTGAATTTTGTGGTGAGGGCGCAGGAAAGGTTTTGTCTTCCAGACCTCAACTTGACCTCCACTGTTAACTGTAATTTCTTAACCCTTGTGCTACCTTGCTGGGTCATATTGACCCAGTGGCCCATTGTCTTGACCAAGTGTCTTCTCCACAGGGTAGCACAAGGGTTAATTACATTACGAACTGAGGAAACTGCTACTTGAAAACGCTTCCCTATCTTCTTATGCCTTATCCTGCTTTGTGGGCATCCATTTTTTGAGTGTTAGGCAGCTGTTTAGACGGCTGCTGATTGTTATGACAAGGTTTGAGGAGTTAGGGTATTTAAAAAAGCTTTGAAATTGTCTTCACCTGGCCTTTCCTAACAATGACTGTGAACAAGCCATGACCCTTACAAGCCAATTAAGGTCTGAGACCATGGTAGAAGATATCCAAGAGCTCAGATTTCTTAGCGTGCCCAAATTTTTGCATGGTGCTCCTTTTTTTCTACTCTAAAAGTGTACAGAACAAATATAATACATTAATCTTGCTTGAAATGTTAAAAAGATTGTTTAATCTTTAACTTTATGCCTTTTGGAGATTGGTTCATCTTCTACTCACTTAATTATTCACAGTAACATAAAGTTTGACCAAGGGTGCCCAAACTTTTGCATGGCCCTGTATTTAGAAATGTAACCAGTCATCTACTGTATCTGGCTGCATTTCCTTTCTTTTCCTATAGTTGCCATCAAAAATGACTCTGTAACACATTACAACCCCTACCCCCCCTCTTTAGCCCTCTTCTTCTGGGAAGAAGCAAAGTGGTGCTCACAATGCATACCATTACTTAACAATTACCCTTTCAGATGGAACTGCATGACTATTTATGGTCTTCCTCATTTATTTCAGCCAGGCAGCAAAACGCTGATCGCTTCTAAAATTTCCATTTGTGGCTCGGCTGAAAGTAAATTTATTGTAAGAGTTGGACTGGAGTGTGACTCTGACTCTGTTTGTGCATCTTTGAGGGGTGTAGCAGATGTGTGTCTTTGTGTGTGTATGTGTTTTTGAATGTATTGCTCACACACACACACACACAGACAATTCCACACATTACAGGCATAAATTGTTAACATTAGACTGTACTTGTCTGTGTTAGTGGACATGAAATAAAATACAGATCAATATACAGGAGCTGAAGCCACAAATTAAATGATCCTACCAGATAATTAGATACTGTATACAGGTAGAACTAATAATATGTGTCACTGATTTTTACTTAAAAAAGAAATAAAATACCTCTGCAAAGTAGTGCAAACTAATAATGATTAGTTCTCTTGACTACCTCTAAGTTCTCACTGATTTGTTTTGGTGCTCCAATGTTGCCTGAAATACTGTTTTACATAAGATTCTTATAGTAAAGTTAGGCCTTTAAACCCATTATTTCTAGGAGTTTCTTCTAACTTTGTAATTCAGGAGCTGCATTGGGACTAAAGATATTTTGTGAATACAGCCCCTGAAGGCTAGTGGGGTGAACTTGTGATTCTCGCCAAATGAGAAAGTCTAGCCTCACAGACACCAGAACTAATGATGTGTTCGAGCAGTCCTTGTCTGCATTTTCAAAGTGTCCGTTGCACTGACGAAACAGAAACATTTCTAATCAAAAATAATTTCCCCCGGTATTTACTTTTGAGAAATTGAAAGTAAATATTTGCGTCAATCAACAGCAGACAGCAAGAGTGTGTAAAATGTGTGTGTTTTGCATTGTCCACAAATTGTACTACCTAGCGCAATCAGTAGCAGAGATTTGCTTAAGTAAGACATGCGTGTACAGATGCACACATGCACACTGTATTTGCTGAAAGTACTTATGTAAACACACACAGTTCTCACACACTCTGTACCACAACAGGCACACTCACACACAGACACAAGGACAAGGAGAAAGAGTGAGACAGAAGGGTGGTGGGGTGTTGCTGTGTCACATGATAATCAACGTTTCCCACGTTCTTCAAAAGAACCATATGTTTCCCTTGGGGGGCTGCAGATGTACAGGAATACATCTGAGGGTTCAAGGGCATACTGGCTTATTAGGAAAATCCTTCCGTTAGATTTCTGTGTTTGAGTTAGCCCTCGATCGCATTAGCCTAAATCTCTCGACGTAAGCAGCGATGGGAATCCTCAGTGTGACCTTGCACAGCAGCATTGTTATTTATACCACTGCCTGGGTGAATACTAATTGTGTGGAGGGGATCCATTATTTTTTGCTTACTTTCAACCTCCAGAACTGTCATGGTTCTACATTACTGCACAAAAGATAATCTTTGATTAGAAGTTAATATTTCTTTGCAAAGGTTCTGTGAGATATGTTAAAGCATACAGGGTGGTTATACACTTTACACTTTAACTGTCTGGTGGGTAGGTAAAATATATGCATTCTATTCATTTTATTACATTCAATTTTATTATTGGACATTTTATTTCCAAGATTTAAGTCAATAATTGCTTCTTCTTAATCAACAAGACAAGCCATTCAATGTTTTGTGTGTGCTACAGAACTGTAGCCAACATGCTGCCTTCATGGTCCACGCAAAACAAAGCTGTGGAAAATCACCGAACAATTAAAAATAATGACTCATGCTGGTGCCTTACATATGCATCTTGGCAGCATCACCCAAGGCTTTAATGCAAGGACAAGACTGAGAAAGAGGCTGACAGGAGGGAGATAGAAGCTGATTTAGGTTTACGGTGGACTGACAGGAAGTAGTTTTATACAAGCACTGCTCCACCTGTGGAATGCAGTTACTGTTGTGATTCACTTGTATCCTGCCAATCTAAATTTCCTATTTAAAAAGTTAGAGTGGCCTACAGGTACTTTGTGGCTTCTGTGATTAGTTCAGCAATTGCTAAACCTGTGCTGCTGTTTTTCAATCTGATTGCTTGTCGGACCATTTATTTGGCCATTATGTTATTTTGTGACAAGCTGTGTAATTTTGTGAAGTTATCTGAATAACAACGTTGTGGTGTCAGCAATTATTACTATTACTGAGCTCAACGAGCCAACAAAGCGAGGTGTTTCATTACACAAAAATAATGTCCTCCCACTTCCCGACTGCTCTTGTTCAACCAGACATCTCATCCTGTAAATATCTCATTTTCTGACTCAATTATACTTTCATTTTGACAGATAAACGAGATGCACTTCCTGTGTAATTCTATCAGATTAACTGCCCATTAAAACAAGCCAGGAAAACTTTCTCTGCCACTTTATTTGGCTCCTGTAATCATTTCACCCATCAGCCTGCCTCTTTTTTTGAGAAGGATATTGAGAATGTTTTTTTATTACAGTTTTTTATTGTGGATTGGAGATACACAGTTTGATGAAGCCATTATCAGCAAAGAAGGGGATGCAATTAATAATGCAACAATCGAAGACAACAGTATAAAAAGGTGAAATGAACGCATGAGAAGCATAGATACCTAAAACCTTGAATATGCATGTGATACATGTTGTGTGATTAAACTCAACTATTTGCACCAACATTTCACGTTGAGGATTTTGTATTGTATCCTCACACAGAAAGTATGAAGTAGTAACAGATAAACAAATGAAAATTTTAAAGTGCTCTTGCAATGAGACACAGGGACACCAAATGTTCATTTTAATAATTTATTAAGTGAAATATTTTTGTTGTGTTGGAATTTTATACATCTCCACAAATAATAACTTCAAGCCCAAGACAGTGATGCAAGATTGCAGCTTTAGAGTGAAAGACCAAAGTTATTCTCAATTCAGCTCCAGCCAGCCACTCTTCATTTTCAGTTTAACTCAAGCCTTCATATTTAAGATTTTTTATTTATTTTTTATTTTATACTACGTTCAGTTTTTGCTTTGCTTTTAAAACTAAATAAACGTTATTCTGATGTTCAACTGAATGAGCCACCATTGTTTGTTGATTCACTTAGCTTACCACAAATGAACACCAAGGCTGCAAGTGTATTTAAGTGCAGCAGCAATTAATAGCACTGATGGTGCAAATAACCACAGTTGAGTAAACCTGAATATCTGTTTGAGATGTGTTGTGCATGTCTGTAAGACAATCTTGCACCAAAAAAAGTAGGCTATATACTTGCTTACTACTATACTATGCTTTAAGTATTTGCTGTTAAAACCAATATTTCGTGACTACAATCACACACAGGGAAGGCAGTGGTAAATTGCAGCTAATGCTTTTTGTGCCACTAGTTTGACAAAATTATTGCTTCAAATAGGCAAAATAAAAGAAAATACAATCCTAATAAGTGGATATGAGTGCCTGATTCAACCATGGGACTGGAGCAGACGTGAGCTATCCAATGCCAGCTATGACAACTAATGGACAGCACAAAAGAAAAGCAATGTGCAAAACATGATGCTTGATGCTTTTCCATTGCTGGTCTTTTGTTGTGGCGCTCAATGGAAAGCTTTTTTTTTGTGAATGAGCAAAGTTTTCTTGTGGAAGGTGCAGGAACTCTGACCCCCTTTTTGTATTGTAGGGGTTCAGGATGCTCTGACAGACAACACAGGGACAGGAACAACACTAAATTCTAATTTAGAAGTTGCTTGGGTTTTTCTTCACGTTTTCATAAATGTTGCCATGCTGTGTTACAGAAAATACATTAACGAATTGCACAGCGACAATAAATGCCTTTTAACTGGGGGGGGAACAGGAGAGAGCAAGCGAGCGTATGAAAATCTATTTAAAACAGCAAACAGAATCTATTTTTGGCTTTTGAGTAAATTCTGTGTGTTCATTCTCACACCTACCTGTCTCATTTATCTCAGTTTCTTGTCCTGTGTTCCCTCTTCCTCCCTTCTCTGCAGCTTTTCCTTTTTATGCAATTACCCTTTCTATTTTTGCCTTAATAATGTTTAGTTCACAAACACCATCATTCTTCTCTATAGAGAGAAGAACAACATTTCTCAGTTGAATTGACTCATATGTTGTAACTTGATTTAAGGATCCCTTAACAACAAAAAGTCGAAAAACTAAATAGACATTGTTAAAGTTTGATGATCAGTGTAGTTAAATGCAGCTAACACTTCACTGCGAAACATTTTGAGTCAGCTCAGGTGTAGTAACATTAAATAGTTACAGTAAAATTACTTCAAAGTGAAACAAGCTCTGAGTGGCCACAGAACCAGTGAGTTACTGAAGAAAATAAAACAGTTGTGTCCTCAGGTAAAGTGGCCCGTGCCAAAGCTCTCCACCACCTCCACTGCTTCTTGATCCCATCTGTTCTTTTGTTGTTCTCATTTCTGTCTCTCTCTCTTCCTCCTTCCGCCTCTCAGAAGGGAGGACATAGCTGAGGGAGCGGTGACCCATATTACCCTGGCAACCACTTGTGATGAATCGTTTCTGCTTGTCTCTGTGTGTGTCCACGTCTTTATAGAGACGATTGCTTGAGTCTGCAGTGTAACGAGGATGTGCTTGATAGAGCGAGCTGACTGAAACACTCCAATCATTAAAAAGGACCTCGTCCATCACTTTTGTTGCAATGATTCTCACATCTTTGACTGTGTGTCATATGTGCAGACTATAGCATGTTCATGTTTGACATGAGCAAATATGTGTCTGGATGTAGCCATGTTAAACTGGCATCCAAATCTGTGTGTGTGTGTGTGTATGCTGCTCTTCACAGTTGTGTGTGTGTGAGACAAGTCACATCACTGATGTGAAGAATGGGCTGCTACAAATGTCAGGCTGACTGTGGCCGTTTCATTAACCATGCAGACTGTTTTGTGTGCACATCTGAATCATTTTTTGTCTTCAGGTGAAAGGCCTTGGAGTCATGGGTCTGCTGACCTCTTGTATATATAAATATATGTATATGTGTGTACATGTGTATGGGAATGTCTTCATGCACAGAATCAGTTTTCACCCTCACTTGCTGCCTGCCTACACCCCTTACCTCTCATTTTCTCCTTCCCACTTGGCTTCTGTTCTAAATCCATCTATATTTTCTTATTTTCCACCCCTTCATGTGCAATTCCCTTGTCTAACTCCTCGTTGTTATTATTGTGACTGTAGATAGCTGACAAAGATCAGATATACTAATATTATTTTCCTTTGTGGTTTCAGAACAACTGCGCTTCAACAACTTCTACACAAGATGTATGATTAACCTATTTTAACACCAAAGTAGCACAGTTAACTATTTGACCCTCAACAACAAATGCAGATAGATTACGTTTTGAAGATTTACATTGTTTAAAATGCACAATCTGCTAGCTTTCACCTTTTCATTTTTTTGCATCTGTGAGTGGCAGACTCACTTGAGCATACTGAGGAAAATGCAGGAGAGCATTAGCTCATAATTTGATCATATGAAATGATGTGGTATATCTTTAACACTCTTCTAAAAAGAAGGTTTGACATGACAACAGCGAGTCAGAGTGTGGCCATGGCTCTCCTCAACCCCTAAATTACACTCGCCAATGTACACGACTAGATGATCGTGATTCCATATTCTGTCTTCTCTCTCTGGTGTCTGACTGAGGACAGGCTTTGTCATCTCAAGGACAATGGGCTGTGAGGTTTGTTCGTACAATTGTGGCACACATGTGGCACTCTTGTACAAACATGAATGACGCCTGCTGATGAGAAGGTGCGAATTCCTGAGATGTGATCATCAAATCAAGGACCCTAACATTGTTTTATTAAGCTACCTGTTCCTTTTCATTTGTGGACAAGTTTGATTGACAAAAATGTAAGCTAAGAGTTACTAGAAGGCTGCAGAGCTTTTAGTTTTTGGAAATCAGCAGACATAAAGAAGTTTTTTTCAGTAGTGGTGTTAGATCATGCAAAACAATTTGAAAATATCAATAGTACAGCTTCCAATGTTGGGTCATCAGAGCAGCATTGTACTGTGACAGTAACAGACATAAAGAGGGTATGGTTTAACATAAAGATGCAAGCGTTAGATGCCCATGACTTATATGAGAGGTGGTCAAGAGAATATTTTCCCCTACACTGATGTTACACTGTCAAGTGCAACAGAGGATGATACTGGACAGTGAACATGGATAAAAACCCTGCAGCAGATGTGAGTGTGAGAATGTACCTAATAACTACTGAGCTGTGTATGTTGCTGATATCCCTTACTAAATTGTTAAGCCATTATGATAATGATCTGGCGAACAGAATATTAATTTTGCATTAAGTGTGTTATAGTGAATATATTTGTACAAATGTTTTTTTACATTAGACCCAATGTCTTCGCATTGATGTCTATCTGACTCAGTAGCAGGATGTGGATGTGTTTGTGCATTTAGGCAAGTCAGTGACACTGGTCATCGCAACAGTTGAAAAGACTGGTGTGGTGGTCGGGTTAGGCATTGTTGTCTTTGGAAAGCTGAGGAGACAATGGCAACTGATGGTAGACCACTTAGAGGAGTAACACAAGGATATCTCTCTCTAGTGGTGTAACATATCACAATCTCTTCCTATCCTTCACTAGCCATCATCACTCACTGCGCTTATTTTCCTCTTGCAACGTACATCCCATATTTGCTGGGATTCAACTTTCTCTGTTCATGTGAAAAACAGCATTTTTAAATAATCCAATCAAACATCAGCGCTTCACAATAAAACACAGCACTCAATCTGTCTTCAGTCTTTTCACTGCAACTCTGCATTGAGATTTAGGGAATTATTTAAAAAGTAGGTAACAGTGGCAGTAAAGCTGTATGTCACACTATGATGGTTAAACTTTGCAATTGATCCGCAGTTCAAATGTGTGCTGAACTGTGGGGGGGGATCTGTACGGATCACGGATCAACTGCGATTCGTTACGCAATTTACATCTTCCCATGTTGTCAGACTAACAAACGGTGAGGTGACTCCATCTGGGAAGGGCTAACCCACCATGTGTGGTTGCTAGTCAACAGCCCTAGCCATGTGTATTCAACAGCACCCCACCCACATCTTCATTGATGGAGGTGCTAGAGCAGCAGGCTCTCTCTTTTCCTCCAACAGCTAAATTCCTCCATTGCAGCCTCCCTGTCCATGTCTTGAGCATTCATAAGGTACTACAAATACAGATAGTGTGTTGCCAGGAAGGATAAGTAAAGGATCATCCTGTGCCTGGGAACGATGCATGACATCAACATCTCTTGTGTCTTTCATGGAAAACCAGTTGGCCAGTTTCTTTAAAGTCCATGTTATTGCTGTCTACATTCTAATTATAAATTAAATAGTTCAGCATCAATAAAACTCAAGAGCCACCCTACACAAGGAAGAGTCTCATTCTTTAAGTATACAAAACAGACATTTATCATATAATGGTATAATTGTAAATCTTGACAATTGTGAGGATAAAGAGCAACTGCTGCATTAGTATGATACTTCATTATAACAGTTTATTGTCAGTCAGAATGAATCATTACATTACAAGTACTAACCAATCAAAATACATAATAAGCCCTGCCTACCTATCCATTAACTATATTATGGTATGTTGGGAAGAAAATAATCATCATCATAACATCCTGGTAGATGCATCTTATATTATCATCCAGGTTATAAGTGTGTCACAGTCTTTCCCTTTATATGACCAGCAATGAAGGGGATGTCTCTCATCTCTTCAGTCTATAAGTGACAGAACAGCAGGGAAGCATCATTTGGACCATATGGTTCTCTTGCACTGAGGATATAAATCTTGCAAGAGTCCCTCTGCAACAACAGTTTGGTTGAATTACGGCCTCTGGGATTTGAGTAGTCCAGTGTAGTCTTTGAATGCCAATAAATGTAAATGAAGATGTGGAGTCATGACTAACCTTTTCTGACTACCCTCTCATGAACTTTACATGTCATTCTATTTGTCCTGTGTTTGACAGAGCACATAGATGTAAATGAATGTTGTAGCATCAGTGATCTCATTCGCCTATCACTCATCTCTCTGTCCAGACCGATGCCCATCAAAACAAAGTGCCAACCATCAGACATGCAACCAATTCTAGCTGGTTTAGGCTGTATTTAGTCACTTTGGTACAGGCTGAAATATTTAAACAACTATTGGATGGATTGCCATGAAAGTTGGTATAGCTTCAGTGGCGATTAGCATGTTAGCATGCTAACACGCTAAACCAAGATGGTGAATATAATAAACACATATGTTGAACATCAGTGTATTAGCATTGTTGTGCATTGCATCGTGAGCATGCTCACATTCCGACACAGCTCAGAGGAATGCTGTGCCTAAGTACAGCCTCACAGAGTTGCTAGCATGTCTGCAGACTCTTAATCTTGTTGTTACCAGGTTCTGTCATGGCAGATCGTGTTTTTGTTTTATAACAAATGGCTCCTTTGTGTTCCCTTGTGGAACTCCAAACAAAATGCTGATATGAGGACTCTAAAGGGACATCTGCACTCTGTATCTCCCCTTAGCTAAGAATTGAGGGGCCCACAAGGGATGAGTGCAGTTAAGCCTTTCTCATTAAATCAGCTCAGAGGCTTTTCCAAATGGCCAAGTGGACAGTACTACTAAAAACCAATGCATCAATCTTACAATCCTCAGATGTTCACAATTAGATGGATTTTGCATGCCACACACTCAGGCCTTAATGCATTGTGTTTGTGGACAATTTACTCTTTGTAATCATCTTATTTGTGGGTTTCATGCAGGAATTGTACTTTAATTAATCATAAACCATCACTGAGATGGATAGGATTGTAGAAATGCTGACAAAATCGTCTTTTGTTGTTTATTAAGTAACATGTATTTATTGTAGTCTAGAAGCTAAAGGGCCTGTGTTCAGTGTTATTGCATGCAACCCTACCACGTGGCCGCAACATCCTGCTCAATAACAAAGCACATAAAGCACTGCGGGTGCTTTAGCTGGTTGACCATAGTCAACAAGCAAGGGTCAGAAGAGTCTTCTGACAAAGCCATCCTTGAGTTTGTTGTCAGTTAGGGCAGCGTGGAAGTAGTTCCTCCTGTGTGGCTGAGCATAAGGTTTATTCAAAATCTTTCAAAACCAATTAGAATAGACAAGGGTAGTCTGTACAACAACTTCAGTGCCAACATATATCGACAACAGTACTACAAACTCAATAAAGATGTGTTACATTATAACAGTTTCAAGTAAGAATGAAGCATTAATTGTTTTCTCCTCTTTGCACACACAGTGGGATTTAGTGCATTATTTGTTGTTGTGGTAAAGGCCCACTTCTTGTTTTAATGTTCCTTGTTATTCTGCGGTCATGGAACTAGAGCAGATGTTCAGAGCGCTCCAATTTCACACCGTGTTGTTTAGAAAATAAGTTCTGCATTCTTTTCTGTGTGCTTGCGTTTCATTTTAAGTGTGGCTAAGCATGTGTAAAATGGAGAAAATGTGTGTGTGCAGCACTAAGTATGTGTGGGCAGGCTCATGTATAACTTGATTGGTAGTAGGTGTCTGTATGTGAGACTGTGTTTATGTGTGATGTGAGCAAGTAAGCCGTGTGTGTATGTGTGTTTAATTCCTGTTCTGTATGGATGGCTAATTCCCTCAGACGTTGCTGTGATAGTCTGATTAATGACCTAGAGCCCAACTTAAAACAGCGGGCGACAGGATGAGGGCACAGACACCATCTTTTCCTCCCATCCTTTCTCTCTCTTTGGATTTGTTTTTTTCTTTTTCTCCTCTCTACCTCTCTCTTTTTGCCCCTTCTCTGTAATTCGAACCATTGCCTTCTCCTCTTTATCTTACTGGATCTAATTGTCTGTTTTTCCTCTACCTGTTCCTCTCCATCACCCCTTCCCCTGTCTCTTCTTAGCTGCTTTCTCCTTTCTCTTCCCTCGATGTTTCTCTCTCCCAAAATGACCCTTTTTGTCTTTTTCTTTTTTCCGAGCCCCTTTTCTCTTGATTGTCAGGTTTGTGGATTACCAAAAGCAATATTTTTCCGAGTCACCAGGTCATCCTATTTGTGTTTTGTCCTTTGTAGTGAGTAGCACTGGCTTTGCCAAAACACCCGATGTCAGACTCCAAACATTTGGTCAGGCTGTAGTGATCTATTGGTCTAATGGTTGCCCCTTTCTTAAAGAAAACCAGGTGGTAATGAGTCATTTTAGTAGCTCCACGTGGCTTGCATGATGGCACCATGGTATGTGGCCCAGACTTATTACCTTACAAAATGACCTTGGCTGGTCCACCAGTCTTAGCCTTCTCTGGCAATATGGGGCCAGGTGCTGGTTTCACAGCACATGAAACCTGAATGGCATCCACCAATGAATTTGAGTTTGTCTGCCCTTAGTGGTCAAGTCAATCAAAAGTGCACAGGCTTGGTTCACCACCTCACCATATAAAGCAAAGTGGATTACTTTTTTCAAAGTTGTGTGAAGATAAGAGACTTGACCTACTGTCTTGTAGGTCATTGCATATAGTAAGACGATTTTGGCAGAAAATCACAGAAGCCTACTGTTTCCCCCTTTATCATGCAGCAGAAGATTCTGGTGCTCTGGTCCTTGTCTGAGCAATATGAGCACTTTTAGAAAAAAGCCCTCAATCTGGTGTCTGTAAGGACAGCTTTGTTGCTGGCAGTGACTTTGGTGAAACAGGTTCATGGGCTTGTGTAATCAGTCAGTCTACCCAAGCTGCTTGGTCATCCATGGGGATCACAGTGGTGCCACATTTCAACAGACCCCATCTATTATGCCTAAGCATGCCTAGCATCGGCTGTCCAGTTCATAACCTGAATTTTTTCTATAGTAGTCTAGGGGAGATGAAACTGCATCAGTGATGTGCTTCATCATGCTATGTCGAATGCACAGATTGCACAGCAGTTGTGTGCTTGCCAATTTGTTCATTTCTATTTCTGAGATGTTTCTGGATTATTCTCTAGGATAGAGCTCCGTGGAACCTCTCAGTACACTGCTCCACAGAGCGGCATATGTATGTGAACAGTGTTAGGTTTGCACTATAATGTCTTCTGATTGGACAGCCCTGGTAGGCATTTCAGTCTGTTCTCAGCACATCGATTATTGAGTTTTCTGCAAAATACCAACACCTCATATTGCACTACTTCATTTACATGGACCACTCACTTAACAGTGCCTCCCTTAATACTCTACCATGCCCAATGTGTAAGGCATGAAAATACCAAATTAAGTTTGTATCAAAATCAATAAAATATCCAAGTTGTAGTGCTGTATGTGGCAGCAAAAAACATCTTGCATTCACTAAAACTTATGTTCTTTGCTTTTATCTATCTGACTCTTCAGCATCAGTTCTCCATTGTGCCGTTTTCATCTAATTTATATGCTATCTCCTTTCCTTCCGTCACCCAGTGTCTTCCGCTGGTAATTGCAGAAGGCCTCAGTTCCTCATAGGACTCATCAGTTTTGAAAGTGAAAGTAGTAGTGAAGTGGAATGCCCAAGGATTCAAGGTAAATCATTTCACTCGACAGCAGTTTACCTGTTGATGTCACTAACAGACTGAAAATAAATGGGCTGTTTTTCTATGCTCTTCTTCTGATGAAGCCTAATTTTTCCAGCTGTGGCCTGTGTAAGTGTGAATGTCAGTACAGCATTCAGGCTGGTATATAACCAAGAGTGTGTGTATGTGTGTGTAAATAAGGGTATGTATACACATGTAAATGTGTTTAATTCTGTTGAGATGGCCCATGGATAACTGCCTGTGGCAGTTTGTGATTACTGTTTGCTTCTTTCACTCCATCCTCTTTGCCTCTCTGCTCTCTCCACTCAATCACCCGATGTGTGTGCACACATCCTCGTATCTTAAGTTGTCCACAGGGTCCTCTTTCTGTCTTATCATTAGAAGATCAAAGACACCATTGTGCTTGTGTGAATGCAAGAGTTTCCTTGCCGTATGTTTACATCTGTATGTGCATATCATACACATGTGTTGCATTGCAGTCTGTATTCAGAATGGGTTTTGCATTTGCACACACTACAACTGGAACACAAATTCAGTTAATAAAATGGAACATTATTTACTATACTGTCCAGCAAAATATTCAACCCTTTACAGCTGGCTGGTTGTAGAAAATGCTTCATGAACCTTGGTCAAGTGTGAATGTGAATAATACAATTTAGCCAGTCACATCGATAAATGGCACGGTGAAATTCACAAACAAGTTCTCATAAAATCTTCTAGAAGCTTGCCGACATAGCACATTTTGGACTCTCCAGTTCTGTCCATCCCTTAAAGGTTAGCATTGTCAAATTTGTTTGGAATTAGTCAACGAAGCAAGTTCACACAAAGCTGATTACAATATGAACACATAGCAAAAATTTTACTCCACCTTTGCAAGATAATTCACTGAATATGATAATTTTAATTGAAATTATTAGATTTTGGTCTGAAACTGTTATTCTGCTGGTGTGGCAGAGCCGTCTGTTCCAATGGAGGGTAAGGATTTGTTTTTGCCCATAGGTCACACCAGAGCAGCAGATGAGTGCTGCAGCATTTGACCTGATTACAGAGGCTGTAAAGTCTATGGCCTCCAGTTGTTAGTTATGTGAGTGTATCACTGTAGTTCTTTAGTACAATGGATATGTAACTGTGAGCCCAACTAAAACAATTTGCTTCATTTCTTCAGACTAGATTGAAATTTAAGTTTATATAAAATAGGTTAGCATAGCAGAATGCGCAATTACATCGAGGTAAAGACTAGAATACATTTTTCTTTACCAAGCTTGGGCCCAAACGTTTTCATTGCCAATGTCACCTTTCTGTTCTTCTGTTTTGTACACTATTGAAAAGATGAGTGAGCGAGGTTAATCCTTAGTCCATAAAATGAATCTTCCATATCCTGGAACCCACAAATGATCAGTATTCCAAGGTCAACCAGATATGCACATGCACACACTGGCTGGCTCACTCTCTCACAGAAATACATAAGACACTTGCTGTACATTTATCATTATGCTGTTTGTTTTCAAATACTGTATATATATATATTTGTATTTGAATCACTGGCTCCTGTCACATCCACACAAACACATCCACACACATAGCGGATCAGTCATACTCTGTGGATCTTCTTACCTACACAGCTATGCCAACTCTCACCCACAACATTTATTTATGTCCCCCATCCCTCCAAGTTTCCGATACATATGTGTTTGGTGTTTTAAACTGAAACATGGAAAGCTAATACAATAAAATCAGGTAACTATGAAACCATACACACAAACAGCAGAAATCTTTCGAAAGATAAATGAGACAGAATGAGACGAGTGCTGTAGAGAAAAATATAGATATTGTTGGAGGACAGAAGAGATTTGGTTTCCATTCCTCTATGTTTTCTGTTTTCATCATAATCTCTCTTTCTTTCTCTTTATTTCTTTCTCTACCCACCTGCTGGACCAAAAAAGGTATTTTTAGCGTTAAAGCCTGCCTAATGAATGGGCTTTAAATTGCTAATTGTTTTTGACTCTTAATATATATAAAAAAAAATAATTAAGAGCAATTTCTATCATAATTTCTATCATTGTTTCTATCAACCTCTTTCCAATGTATCCATTCAGTGAAGTTATGGAAACTGTTTAATTTTGTCTTCTTTTGTTTGGTCCGATCTTTCATGATTGTGTGGGACATTACTATGGGAGCTGATTTATCAATACATTACTGAATCCATTTTGAAGTAGAAATCTGAATTAAGCTGAAATGCATTAATTATTTTTGTTCAAATATGATATTTTATTGTCATTTGTATCTTTGGGTTTTGCCAAATGTTAAGGCACGCAGTTATTATTGTATCTGGAGTCACATTATATACATTCAGTCTCACTACTCTAGGGAGTGGCTGACCACTGTACCTCTTTGAATTTCAACATCACTAGAAGTGATGCATTTTCCACAGTTTTTGAAGTTTTATACATTGAACAATGCTTTGAATTGTACACTTAGTAGCTGGCTTATATTTCAACTGTTGTTTCAAATAAACGGCAGGCTTCGATCCGCATCAGAAAAAGAAGCATTGATCGGAGCAACCAAAACGAAATGGGAAACAAATCACTCAAAAACAAAGTGGAGAAGGCTGGATGAAACAATAAAAAAACAACAAAACATTGAAAAGGGAGTAAATGTCAAACAGAGGTTGCAGAGCTTCTTCTAGTTAGCTAATGTAGTAATAATAAAATGTGCAGCTAACTGTTCAGATATCTAAAGCTATTACTGGCATTTAAATAACTGCCCCAACAATTACACATTTTCTCTCAAGAACCTGAACTGGAGATTCATTTTCAAAAATACTAATTGTATTGATTTACATAAAAAACAAGTAATCTGGCCTTTTTGTTGGAATGTTCTATAGTCTTCTACATTGTGTAATTTGACTTTACATATTTAAAAAAACCTTTAAGAGTCAAAAACTGCCACAGCTAGTGTGGCCCTTATCCAAATTCTGATCACAATAAACACAGCCAGAAATAAAAAACAAGCCATAAATCCAGTAATTCTTTATGTATTCTGTGTTATAGACAAGTTGCATTACACAAATCATTATTTTCTAGGGTTTGATAATCTCCCCCTCTGCTTAAGGCAGAATATCCTATTTGCTTTTCTTCATATTCTTTCCATGATTTATAGTTTTATATTGAAAAACAACTTATTCATTATGTTGACAAAGCAGCATTTGTGGACAGACAAACTGAAACACGGCGGAAATGACAGAGTCTGTGATGTCATGCCAATGTATAGCCTCAAGATACTAAACTGAATAGGAGCCTGACTTTGTCAGCATAGACATGTTTTATAACTATTGCATGAATGTCATTTTTGTTATTGCCAGGGGTCGTCTGCAGTACCAAGTCAAATTCAGGAAACAAAGCCTATGACACATGTCAAAATCTCATGCTCGGGGCAGGTTAACATCTGGGAATTAAAAACAAAAAGTTTGAAACTTAATCTGCATCAAACCAGTCAGAAAGGATTCTTTCTTGTTTCTGGTTGCTAGTAAAATAAACTGATTTATAAACTAAAACATTCATGTGCACTTCATTTAAGAGGCACATCTGTGGTAAAATAGGCCAGATCATTTCCCAAATCATTTTCCATCTGAGACATATGTCCTCTGCAGTTTAGAGTGGGCACCAGGGTGCACACAGCTTCAGGGCAGAGCTTACTGATGCTTACTGTTATAAAACCTCTGTAGCCAGAGGGCCAGAGGTGTTTGACACACTGTGAACAAAGCACTGCTTTTTTAAGAAGAGCCACAAAAGACGATTGTTACAAAACCAGGAATGCTGCAGGTTCATGATCTGGACGATATTATTGATGTGCCACTGTTGGTGCATCATAGATAAAGAATTGGGTGAAAGCTATAAGGATAGAGGATGTGTCAAGCCACATGACCCAGGTGTACGAGAGAACACTGGAGAGCGAGAGATGTGGATGGTTGAAAGAGATAGACGTCACAGGATGAACAAAAACTGTGACCAGTATGAATCATATCTATGGTCTCTACATCCTCGAACAGGCCTTCTATGGCAGGCTTCACCCAGCAAACGGTCATTGCACACACAAACCCACACACTCACACAATTTATTTTCACTTCTTTCTTCCTGAGAGGTTTGCTTCTTAAAATTACACACTCCATATTCAGTCACACAGAGTGTGCTCCCTCAGTACACACACACTTTTAAAAATTAGACACTCAAAGCTATTCAGTTGCTTTGATTGTGTGTTCTATTATTCCTCACTTCTTTCCCACTTTTCCCCGGCACTCTTTGGAAACCTTTGCTCAGGGAAACTAAATCTGTAATCAGCTTAGTCGTGTTGATGCATCAGACATTTTTAATCAGCGGTATTGAAAAGAGAGCAGCTCAACGCTAAGGCGCTTGGCAAAAGCAATGCAGCGAGAGGAGAGAAGAGGAGAAGAGAAGAGAGGATGGAGGGATGAAGAGAGGACAGCACATGTTGTTTTTTTGTATATGTCCCCTTTATTTATTGATCAAATGAAAAACGCCTGTAAAAGGTTTGAATACTGCATTACTGCTCTTTTGTAGTGATTTAAGTAGTTTCTTTCAATGAAAAAAAGGACACAAATTTCTTTTCAAAGAGAGGGAGTGATTGTAATCAACCAAGTCAACCTTCATTTACTGCTGTTAGTGGGTGGATCGGGCGGAGAAGTTGCATGCATGGAGCTGTAGCTTTTCTGTATAGAAGCATTAAAAATGCATTGAAACTTGGTAATAAAACTCTTAAAGATACAAGACAGAGGTAATTTACTTTGTTTCGTAATTCCTTTTTTATTCTCCCTGGGTGAGATAAATGAAAGATGCTGTATTTGGAAGGTAACATGAACATGTGATGGACTCAGAATATGCTATGTCTGCAATTTCTTCATCTTTGCTTTATGGTGCACTCCTCAAAGAAATATTCATAATCACTCCCAAATCCCTAGTACTGACTTCACATTTTATAAAAAATACTCCTTTGAAGCAAGTCAAGCAAACGCCTCTTTGCATTGTAAATGCAGAATAAGGTTAGGACCACTACAGCTAAAGAGCTTCTCTCCAGCATGAAACAGCAACACAGGGATCCAATTTCACTCTTACAACTAATTATTCAGCACTAAAGGTATAGCTTTTAAACTTTTGTTGACATGTCAGCCTTTAAACTTTTTAAACACAAACAGTAGATAAGCTGGTTTAACTTGAAAGAGTTGAACCACTAATTGACATTTGCTTTTACAAAAGCAGATCCAGCATGATAAACTCAAAATAATACAGTTTCCAACAGACATTATTGTATATTTTACATATTAAATTGTGTTGACTCAGTGGTAAGCACTTTCACTTTCACAGCACGATGGCCCTGGGTTCAAATCTATGCACCAGTATATAATTAGTCAAGTTTCCATCCAAAGTTTATGCAAATTTTAACCAAAACTTCAAAAAGAAAATGCATATTAGTGCATGTTTCCATCCACCACTGTAATATGAATTTTAAGAGTTGGGTACGTCGAGATAAACAGTTGGTGGCGCTAATTCTCCAGTTGGTTGCCATTAAACCACTGCAAAAGAAGAGGGTGCAATGAGATGATGTAAGTGAAAGAGTTCCAGTCAAACCTTAAACAATGGAAAAGAATGTGGAAAAACCGATAGAAAAGCAATTTATGTTTGCTTCATGTATTTAGTTTAGTAAGGTTACAGTCTCCTCATCACACCACACAGATCTGATGTTTTCCTATTTTTCTGTGAAAATTTAAGTCACATGCTTCAAAGACATCATGATTTATTCTTTAGTCTCTAAAATTTTGCTTTTATCAGTTCACCAACTTTTCCACCAAAGCCAAGCTTAACAAATTGTTCCATCAAATGGAAATGCATTTATTGACAGCTCTTAATTATTTGTGGGACTAGTGTTTGTTTGTATATGAGTGATGGTCTTGTGATAGATTGACAGCTTGTTCTCTACTTCTAACTAAATGTTAGCTGGGATAGGGTCCAGCTTCTGAAGAAAATTCTGAAAAAGTCAGAGAAAAAAAGTAGTAAAGAAAAAAGTAAATAGGAAATGGATGGATTACAGTAATGTTTCCTTCCTTTCTTAAGCCAAACTTAGCAAACATTTAGATTCAGGTGGATATAGCCATGACAGGTTGCTAGTGTATAACAGGGCACACAGACACTAGTGAATCAAACTAATATCATGTTAAGTCTTGTTCTGTAATTTATTTAATGTGTTTCGTTCTCTTTTCATTCTTGCTTTTTTGCCTATAAAATAAATGAAATACCTACGTGAAGCAAAAAGAATTAAGCACATGATTGAAATTACTTTGAGTGAGGTTAGATGATGTAATTTTTCTTCAAGATATCAGAGCTAATGTGAATGCTTTGTTAAGAAAAAAATATTACAGATATCCAAGAAAGGTCAAAAGCAGACAGAATCCATTTCCTACTTTATTTGATTCATTATAGTGCAAGACTACAAGGGAATAATGCATTTTACATACCGCATCATTAGGTTTAGTACAGCAATAGAAAGACACAGGTGCCTCACAAAATCCACTATCACTTACAGATAATGTATAAGCATGGTCCTAAAATTCATAGTATGCAAGGTGAAGGAGGGAGTTACTGTTCTTTATGATGTGGTTTGGGGATTAACGGATTAAGTATGACAGCATACCACAAAAACAATCTGACTACAAACCATCAGTTACTGGAGGGGAGGTAATATTAATCACATAATGCATTCACTTGACATGGTTTAAAACCTAATCCCAGTTTGCAGCCACTAGAGGCTGCAGTGTTCCTCACATCAAAAACAATCTGCCACCGCTGGCAAATGAATAGCCACATTGGTGCTATAGTTGTGGACAAAACACTTAATTTCCTCCAGCCAGATGTTCCAAAGCAGGCAATAGAAGTCAAACTAGCATTTGTCGAAATATAGCTCACTGACTGTAGGTTTCAGGTGTGCAGAGTTGACCTCAATCATCTATGACACTGCTACTTGATAATTTATTTCATTCACCACTTCATTGTGTATTTGATGATTTATTCTTCCCTCACTTTTGCTTGTAATCTGATGACAACAGACAAGGACAGTACATCCCTGGTCATGTCTACTAGTCTTATTCTTTACCATTTTCATATTATTCATCTCTCCATAGCTCTCAGTGAAACACACCTTCATTCGTTCTCATTAAGCCAAATGCTGCGCAGAGGAGAAGGGGAAGTCTGCTTTCCTTCAGTGTAGGGAGATGGCTAATTTCCACAAATAGAATTTCCACAAAGCAAACCAATTTCAGATCTATAATACGACACGACTCCAATTCCAAATCTGACTCACCCCATGGTGTCATCTTGCAGCCTCCTCCTCCCCTCCTCCACGGATCAAGGTCAGGCCAGCAGTTTGTCTTTTTTGTTGCAATGCCTGGTCTCCAAATACACTGGAAGATATTTGTTTTACCCAAAGCTCTACACCATTTAATGCCCCTTGAGGAGTGATAAAAACAATCTAGCTGTTTCTGTCCAACACATTAGCACAACGTTTACATGTGATGAACTCTGACTTACACAGAAATTTGCACAGCATACTTCAAGGCTCCAACATGGAGACTCTAATCATGGTTGTATTACATCGTCTGGTTTTCCTCCACGTCTGTCCTGCAGTGCATTGCACCCACAGCATCTCCAAACAGGCAACTAGTGTGTGTGTGTTTAGCAAAATCCAGTCTCTGCTGTGCCATTTTAAACTTGAATTTTCAATTAAACTGTCACGACCTGTTTGAAGCTCCTTCCAGCTCTTGTACACAGTCATGGAAATACAAAACCATGAATACACGTGAATAAGCTGGACATTTAAATGTCCCTAAAGAGAGGAAGAGCAACAGGGAGAAGAAGGAAATAAAGAAAGCTGTTATGGTCAATTGTCAGCTGTAGGAGTGACACATCGGCATATTTGCTACATCTTGCAGATGGCAGAAGTATACTTCACAAAAGAAGCTTGATAGCAATATTATACCAGTGAGTATGGTATACCCAGCAAACGTATTCTGTCATTTTAAACTGTCTGTCCTTGAGGGTGAATGAGTGAGAGAAGACTTCACATAATTGTTGTAACAGGAGGAACTGAGGTGAGGTAAAAGTTGAAATAAGGCAAATGAGATGCTTGACGTGTTTATTTTCGCTTCCCTCCTATAAATTATCCCCATGCCCCATGATAAACCATACAGAGTGCATGAAAATGATTTGAAAAAACATTTCCAGGACCTTTTTCAATTTCCATGGAATGATGCTATTATATTTCTCCGCTTCAACTCATCAGTAGCCTGATGAAAGCCGGCTGCCTCTTCTTGTTTCGTTCAGTGTCACCAAATCCCTTCTCATTTTGAAAGTCTTCAGTCTTTCATTACCTTCTCTGTGTGTCCCTTTATCATATTTCTCTCTCCTTTCCCAGACTTTTGTGTTTATTTTTCTTGAAGAAGAGA
Source organism: Nannoperca australis (assembly GCA_036023655.1). NCBI lineage: Eukaryota > Metazoa > Chordata > Actinopteri > Centrarchiformes > Percichthyidae > Nannoperca > Nannoperca australis. The sequence continues at coordinate 6,066 of JAVQJD010083325.1, read as the reverse complement.
CATCCTCCCTCTCTTTATCCCTTGAATTTTCTTTCTCTATCCCTGTTCCCTTCACTACCTCAGCCTGTTTCTCACCCCTTCTCTGTCTGAACCCCCTTCGCACTGCTGTTGCATCTCCAATTTTTTTCCACCTCACGCCATCATTTTTCTGCTTTCCCACATCACTGCAGCCTATGCCCAGCTCTTCCTCTTTCTTTTTGTGTTTCTCTTTAGCTGTCTGGATTTGTCCTTCCCCTAATCGCCTGTCTCATTTGAATGATGGGTGTCTCCGTCTCAACTGACAACCGAGGTCAGACTCATTCTCACTTTGCCACGTGTTAAATAGAGTTTTTGGTTAACTCCAAGGGATGTCTGAAATGCTTCTTGCAATGGAATTAACCAGTTGAGCGCTACTTTTTTATTGGCATAACCGATCATGGGCGTGTCTACAAGGTGATTCAGGTTTTGGCCAAAAACAACAGGAGATCGAACTGAATCACTATGGAACAACTAGGTTTCCATCTGTCTGGCTGAAGCAGTTTTGAAAGGATTTGAAGGGAAAGAGTTTAAGTGGTACTTATGTAGTGATTCAAGCTGTTAATAATATATGTATAGCTTAAATTATACATTTCCACGAAATAAAGTCAGTTGTTTTGCAACCTTTTTTGTTGGACATTTGTTGTTTAAAAAAAGTGAGAAAATACAGTACCCAGCCCATGCAGCCATTATGTTTTTATTCATTTTGCACTTGAGTTTCAAAGTTGAAGATAACACTTTATAACTTTGAACTCAGCCCTGTTCGTATTATTTGCAATTATGTGTTATGTAACTGCTTTCCTTTATCCATAAATAAGTAAATTAGTAATTGATACGTGATTCACATTCTTCTTGTATAATCTTTACCAAAAATGTGTTCATAAGGGTATATACTTGAGTTGAGAGTGTATACATGTGCGGTAAACTTTTCCATACAAAGAAGAAATGTGCCTCTCTGCTACTTACCAAGTATTTCCCTTGTCATGTATTTGACCCTGAATCTTTGCCATCTCCATCTCAAATCATTCCATGATTTTCCTTTCTCTTTTTCTATCCATATCTCTCCCTCTGCTCCCATTATTCAATTTTGTTGGAGCAGGAATTAAATTATCTTCACACCAAGGACATGTATCAGCCAAAGTATGAAAGAACACCGCCCAACCTCCACCATCGGCCTGTCTGTCTCCTGACACTAAATACACGCAGAAGCGAAGACACCAGCAGTATTTTTACAAGACAAGTTTCCCAGAATGACCTGGGGCCCATGGAAAAGTCCAAAAGAAGTAATTGTGGAAGAGTTTGAATAGAACTGATCTAAAAACACAGGAATGAGGACCTCTGTTGTTTCCACAACAAAGTTATTGTGATTTATAAAGGTACAGTTTCAGCATATTTTAACAATTATCATACTCATATAGGATTAAACAACTTTAAAATAATTTCTAGATGAGACAAAAAGAAAAAAAAGACTAAAATCTTAAAAGGAGTATAATAATATAGTGAAAAGGCCATGAAATATTAATGAGTTATATAAAAAGATGATACTGATTTTGCCAGAGTCAGATCCAGCTGTGGGGCATGAAGAGCTCAGTGACCATCAATACTGAGGCATATTTTAGGAAATACCTACAAGGCCTTGTCGCATCACAGGCCAGAATCAAGACACTAAGGGAAATCATTTGATCAGTCCCTCCACTGTAATTGCTCAAAGTCAGCATTCAGGTCTATAACTGATTATTTATAAAAAATATATAAATGATATAATATTGTATGAAAAAAAGCCTTTTTTAACTTCCCAGACCCTAAAATTGGTCATTACATCCAACCATCAATCCAAAACCGAAACTTAGTCAATTTATGTCACTTAAACAGTGAAGATAGTATCAAATCATAATTGAAAATATACTGAAATCATTCATCTATTATCAAAAAGTTGCCTAATTTCTTTATCACTATCAGCATTCACCACTGTCACAATAGTGCCAGTACCTGGGAGAGCCACTTCAGAGATAAGGAGCCATTTGCGGCAGATAAGGCACCTGGTCAGGATGCCAAGTGGGTGCCTTCTTTGGATGGTGAACTAGGAGTAGCTGACCGATTGAGACACCAGGACAGACAGGAAGCAGGACATCTCTCAGTTGGCCTGAATTTGCATCAGAAAGGGACCTGAAGGAAGTTTGGACATGTGGACTGCACTGCCTAAAATTATGACCCAGAGGAGCCACTGCATTTCATGGTCATAATACCATTTCATTGAAGGCAATGTCAGCTGATAATTAGCTGAGTTCAAAGGACACAGATTTAGACCATTTTATTCAAGGTTAAAATATATTATATGGTACAGAATATATTCTTTTTTTTTTTAAACACATCAAAGTAATAACCAAAAAAAGCTTGATTTTTCAGTCAGTAGTGAGTGCTGCTAGTGTCATTCCATTAAGAATTTGAAGTTCATCAAATGCTTCAAATGTCGTTTTGAATGGTTTCCTTTTTTAAGGACTGCTATTATCTCCAAAACTCCCCACACCTTTCTGCCTCATGTGAAACAAATATTGTTAGTCTCTCACATCAAGCATTGTCACTCTGTAGACAATGGGTTCTGCCATGACTGTGCCTGGGGGTTGGTAATAGTAATTTCACATGACACACAGTGGGAGGTGTTATCCTCTTAACTGATCAAGCTGTCACTGTCATGCGCATTAACCACAGCTCACCCCTGATATCTATCAAAGTGTCATGTCTGAGATCTAAACTGTGGCACTGTCATGAGTCAAAACAACTAACCCCCTGTGAGGCAGCTGTCCATCATTCACAAAATATCAGTTGTATATAATTTGGAGATGAAACTATAGTTTTCACAAGCATAATTATTAGGGTGCTGTAGAGCTGAAAGAAAGGAAAACCTTTGAGTCTATACAGTTTTGGAGTTTTTTTTCTATATTACTGTACAGCTATTTCTGAATTTATGCATTTGAAAAACACATATTCACACGCTGCTAGCTGAAGTAAAAACCCAGCACTTCATGCACAATAATAAATTGTGCAGTAAGTGTACAGATAGCTACCATTTATAAAGAATAAGAACACTTAATGTTCCCACCTTATCTCACAAAAGGTTCATATAGCACTATCATCCGGTCATTTATCTGTTCACACAGAAACTCATACACTGTGATGCATACACAAGCTGCTGGCCTGGAAAACAATTTGGGATTTTTGGTCCACTTTGACATATTGACAGGAGGATCGAACCAATAAACCTACAATGAATGCTGAATCAGCATTCACACTAATTAATGGCTGACCTGTTGTACGTGCCACAGCTGCTCTGTACAAAACTGTACTGTTTCTTTATGTGTCTGCTGGTCTACAAACTGCAATGAAATGAATACAATGTTTAGTAATGATTTTGGAGAGGTCCTACAGTCATATTGTACTTTTTTTAATAATACTTTTTTATATTTTATTGTCTATTTATGCTTCTGGACTTACAGCACTTGTTGTATCTTTCTTTAGAGTGTCTACTTGCTGTGTTTATTGATATGCACCAATTTATCAAAGCAAATTCCATGTATGTGTAAACCTGATCTGAAGTCCACAAGACAAAAACTGCTGTGGCCACGATTGCCAATCCATCTACTACATCTGCCAATTTACTGCGGCTAAAGGCAAGTCACCAAAATACAGAACAGATGCAGCCAAGGACAAAAACCTTGCGGCCCCAAAGTACCCTTCCCATCTGTGGGACGTTGAAAAAGGTTAAACAGTTGTCTACTTTTTTTGTTCATTTGCACCTTTTTTTTTTTTTTATCCCTGTGGTCAGGACAAGAGAGGAGCATCACCTTGACTTAACATAGTGAAGATGCTCAGCCAGGGCTGAAATATCTCCCTTACTATTCCTTCAAAGACTTCCTTCTAATCATTTACAGAGATCCCCATTGTATTCTTCATTTTCTTTGTAGTCTTCTTCTCTTTCCCTCTCACTTGCCCTCCCTCTTGCTCCACCTCACCGTCTTTATCTTTATCCATTATGGATGAGTCACATTGAAGACAATGTGATTCTCTTTGGAAAATACTAAAAGTTTCCAGAAAAAAGGGTGCAATGATGTCACTGCTAAGGCCAGCAGTCATGTCTCCACACACCACCTTTTCAAAATATACTTTTTCCACAACTTTCCTGCTCCTAGTATGCATCTTACTTTCCATCCTTTCCTTTAACAGTGTCAGAGATGGGCACATACAAGACATCCTGTAAGCAGTGATTAGGAACCATCATACCGTAAAAGGTCAAATAGAAAAGAGTTTTCTTAAGATATTGTATGTGAGTTTGCATGTGTGTGTGAGCGTGTTTGTGGTGGGGAATGGTAAAGATCCAAACAGATTACGATAAAAATAAATTGCTTGACATTTAACAACGCGTTCATTTTGGCTGGAAAACAGTAATTGTAAAACACAACATCAGATACAAAATAACATGTTATAGTTATATCAAAGGTCTTTGCAACCTTTAAAATAAACTTTAAAATACTCATACACACCAGATGCTCAAACAATCTAATTACTTTTGCAACATAGGATTCAAGGTCATTCAGCCAAAGCAGTTTGTTTCTCTCTAACATCCCATTAGCTTTTTGTATCAACACACTGACCTTTGCTCAGCGACACTGTTTACTATCCGGTTACTGTCTTCAATGAGAGAACAAGGAACAATAAAACAGTATGCTATACTGTGAAACACTTCCGATGACAAGAATAAGTATCATTCAGAATGTTCAGCTATGACATTGTTTGCCATTGACACAAAAAAATTACTTCTGTTTACTTAATGCTTTATGTTGCCATGTGTGCATGACGGGAGTGGCTGACATCAGTGCACTTATAGATTTTCACGCCCCAAAAAAGAATCAGTTCATTTACAGATTTGCCGTGCCCCTGCGTTCGAAAGCTAAGTGATAAGTGTTCCCTCGTGCATGAAGACACTGCCCACTGCACATCTCAGAAAATGTCTCCGATAGTAGAAAGTGATATATATATACAAGTGATTTTGTAGATGTGTGTTTAAAGAAGCACGTGTGTGAGTCAATCAACATGATACATAAAAATCACTCTGTTGCCTGAAAGAATACACCGATGTTTGTCAAGCTTATATCTTTAATGATCATTACTCTGATGTTTTACTGATTAATACAATAGACAATACAAATACAGAGCATCCCTGATTGTCTTCATGACGTAGTAGTGTACTAGACATGAAAAACTAAAATAAGTCTTCCCTCAGCCTTACTTGTCAGCAAGGAAATGTCATAACAGAAGCCACTATTTTCTTGCTTATATGTTTACAATAATAGTAAAGACCAAGTTTTGTTAATTCTTTCTGTCCACTATTTTTATGTAAACCTTTTTAAGAATATGTGTGTAGGAAACAGCACAACCCAGGCAGGTCTCTTCACTCGATCAGTAGGTTAAAGTTATAACCAATAAAATGAGGAAGAACATGTAATTACAGTGGAGTATAATCCCATTTGCCTTAATACAAGACAGCAGATCATCTGTGGGGAAAGGCAGACATAGAAACTTTTATTTTGTAAATCTTTTACAAAAGGACATGTGAAATTTTCTTTTTTTTTTTTTTATCCTGTCAATTTCAAAATTCTACATATACAAATGTGCAGATGTGGGTGCTGTGTGTGTGTGTGTGTGTGTGAGAATATGACCGTGGTGGAGTGGTGTATTATTCACCCTGTGTGTGATCAGTGTTCAGTGAAGTGATGACTGACTCTCCTCTCCACCCACTCAGACCTCCAGAACTGTGGTGAAGTGGAGGGGGAGCAAGCCACGATACAAATCTCCTCCACAAGCTAAAGAAGGCAAAACGCCTCGCTGACGGCTCTGACGCAATGCCTCCTACTACAGATGACTACATAGAGCTCTGTATGTGTGAGTGTGTGTATATGTGTGTGAGACAGATAAATAGATAGATAGATAGATAGATAGATAAATAGATAGATAGATAGATAGATAGATAGATAGATAGATAGATAGATAGATAGA
>JAVQJD010083319.1:0-15809 GCA_036023655.1 Nannoperca australis | reverse complement strand
GGAATACAACAGCACTTAAATGACACATCGTCCCTAGAAAGTATAGCATATTATAGTGGAATTGTACTTTGAATGTATGTATTTGATGTGTGTTTGTGTTTGTATTCAATGTTTGAATGTATTGTATTTGATAATGTATTCTTAGATTTAATGCTCTTTTGATTCTGCCACTGGTAGTGTACTTACTTCAGTGCCGCTTTTTGCAATATAGCATTATAATTATTTCCGCACTTACTGGCATAGGTACACTGTAAATTAGCTATGTGTCTTGGAGAAACGGATGCATTTACATCTTTTCAATGTTTGGCTAGAATGCATCTTAAACCACCTTTTAGTGTGTGGATTTCAATGTCTTGAATGCAGAAAAAAAGTATGGTCCAATACTAGGTCATCTTAAAATAATTCTAAAGAATAATTAATTACAATAGTGTAAAGACATTTTGCAGTGCAGATCTGCAGCTACTGTGAAGTGGGATAAACTGGTGACCTTAGACCAAAAGGATTCATGCTGCTCTGCTTTCACACTACTGACACATAGATGTCAAAGGAACCAGCATGCAGAGTAACAATGTGTTTGTGAGACGCACTGGCAAGGTCAGGTTTTAGACATCATCAACGATGCTACACAGAGTCTGAAAGGGGTTATCTTTGAAGAAAATTTTGTTTTATCATAGAATGTTAAAGTAACATTGTGGGCAAGTACATGTTAAATGTTATCTCACTGACAAATTATTCTATATTTCACCGAGTTTGTGCTCAAGAGTCAGAATTGAATTCAAGATTAACTGTAAAAATTGTCATAATTTTCTAAGAATTATTTGCTCATTATAAATAATATATATATATATGTCAAATCTGATCATGAAGGAACAACTAATTAACTTTTCCCACTTGAATCATTCCCTGTGACATTTTTTATAAATATATAGATGTGGTTCCATGGATGAAAGAAACTGCAAAAGATAACCCAATGTTGTGTCTCACTGTGTTTAAACTAATATTTACACAGACTTACTTAGTCACTAAGTTTCCCTCATTGTTCACCATCTACCCACATTACTTGCTCTGCTGCTGGTTCCTGGACTGAGGACCACATGTTGTCATTACTGTGGTTACACTATTCATCCTGTGGAGAACTGTTGCTCTGGAGATCAATAGCTACTGAAATGTAGATGAGAAATGATTCTGAGCAATGGAGGAGTGCCATACAATATCTGTGACTGATAGAGCTGGCATATAGGTTGCCATAGCTTATAGACTTAAAGCTTATTAATTACAAACCAAAGAAAAATGCACCATTACAGACCCTCTGTTGGCTCTGTAACATGGTTCAGGCAGTGGGCAAAAGCAGTTCCAAGCTGGTTTAGAGGGTTGCTTGTTGTGCTAAAGTCTAATCGGTATTTGCAATAAAAACATGCAAACCTTTTAAATTTGATCTTGGTGATGCTTACTCTTACTGTGCTGGCAACCAGAATCATGCCTTTTACAAAGGCTGATAGATCACACTTTAAACCCATTCTCTGTCATCTGTTCAAAAGAAAAATAAGTATGAAAATGCATGAATTTGTTAAGATGCACATGCAAATGGATTTGAGATGCAATTTCTTTCTTCTAGGGCAGGCCTTACATTTCCCCATGTGTATCAAAGTGAAACAAGCATTCATAACTTGCACATAAGAGGTTTATGTGAGTTTAGTGAGGGCTATGTGGGTGCAATGTTGCTGTGAGCCATATAAATACCAGACAGATGTAGGCAGAGGATGATTTTGTTTTGTTTACCCCAACTAACCACATCTATGCTTAATGGGTGGCTTTGATTCATACATATTTCACAAACATCATGGTGAGTAGGACACTCTATAACACAGTATGTCAGTTGTATTTGGCATACTGAAATGCAGGTTCATTCAGTGAAACCAATAAAAGGACTATGGCATTCTACACGTTTTATCACAAAATCTGACAATTATATTGAGCATATTTACATTAAGTCTTTGTTGTATATGTTGTAGCTGTCCGTTCCATCAATTCTATTTAGATGTGTATGTAAACATGACTTTCTGTCTGGTGTCAGTGTCCAAATGTTAAGCAGAGACACTGATCTATTTTCTTCTTTTTTCTTTTTTTTGTGTATAGTTCAGGTACAGCTGTGACTTTCTGGTGTCCTGTCTGACATGGTTATACTTAATTCTTCAATGGGCCTCATCTGGAGCTCAGCCCATAGGAAAAAAAGGACCATATTTCAAATAGCTTTTCCCCCCCATCCTTTTTTAATGCTTACACCTTCCATCCCATCTGGTGGGCTATTTTCTCAGTTGCACATTTGCATTGGTATGAGGTGGTTGAGAAATATTCTGTAATATCACCAAAGTACAATTTTGTCAGTTTTGTCATTGCACATTGCATTTAACTGACAAAAGCAAACAAAAGATTATGCAGCATCAAGTAGAGCACGAAGCATAAACAAATTGTATTTTTGCTTATGATGTGTTGAGCAAATGCTCACTTTTTTGCAGCCTCTGTGTACTTAAATGTCAAAGCAAGTAGGCTACAACAGGAGTATTTTCCATCAGGCAAGAGGGGGAAAAACTGGGTATTCTGAACTAGTTAAATAGGATGAAGTCAGATCACAATGGCCTTGATGTCTAACTCAGGGATTTAGTGAAGGGAACCAAGGGACAGGATAAGGACGGACACTGACAGCTTGTACTCTTGATGGCCAAATCGCGACCCCTGTTGTCCTTCCAAGTTAGGGAGCATTTCCAGCTGATAGACACCGTGTTGTGTGGGCCCTGTGTGGCACACAGATTGTCGTATCCTTGTAATCTTCCTTAGTCCTGCTATTTATACTTTTTTCTAGCCCAGCTTTTAAACTCTTTCTTTTCCTTTTTGGGGGCTGCTGTCCCTGAGCCATTTGCTCACGTCCTTTGAGGAAGAAGCACTCCAACTCTCCATTCCATATCCATCTGTGCTGGGAAAAGTGAAGATATAGATCCATCTGAAATCATACTGCTAACTGCACTAAGTCTGGGGTTTTGGCGGACAGATTTGACCTTGAGTCTGGCCATTTGATATATTTTCTATGAACTAGTAAAGAGCACAATGTATCTGCAACACTAGCAAATAATTTAATTTGGTGCTTGCTGGTTACACTAAAGCAATATGTGAACACAAAAACAAACACATCACCAGTAAGTAAGAAAATGACTAAACCCTTAACTGTTATGGCTATGGACAAACAGGCAAGTGTTTTTGAAGAATCAATATTATAAGTGTTGCAGAATGAGACCTGTGTTATCCATTTCCCCAAACACCCACAAAGGGTGATGACATTGGTGTATTTGCATGTGAATGTCTTTTCAAACCCTCAATATCATGCCCATAAACACACTAACTGCCTGTCTTTTTGAGTATTGGTCTTGGCTCTGCACTAACACTAACCAATATTTACATTTTAAACTGGTGGGACTATTTAATTTCTAAAACCTGGTTAGGTTATCTCCTGCTGGCCTCAATAACTTTATTTTCTTTTTGACCCTGTTCTTCTCTCTACCATGGCTTATACATAGGAACAAAGCATGAATCTCATACAGAAACTTCTCAGATCAGGATAGGACTGAAATTAGTTACATACAGAAGACGCAGGAAATTACCTGAATGTAACTCCAGTTCAAAGGGGCAGGACCATCATACAGCCAGGAAGAACCAAAGTTTGGCTAAGATAAGATCTTTTTGCATAGCTTCAGGGGCGTTGAAGTAGGCTGTTGTAGGATTGGGAGCTTCTTTTTGTGTAATGTTTCCACATACTTTTGAAACATTGGCCAAACCTCAATGGACACTTTGCAATGGAGATTTCCAGGCCATCTGTGGCAACAGAATGGTAAAGGGGACAAATATGGGTCAGTGTTCTTGCTGTAGGAGATTCAAAAACCTCATATTTATAACTGAAAATTGAAAATCATATTTTTTATTCCTGTAAACCCAAGTAAAACCAGTCAAACTCCATAGATACATTCTAATTAGAGGTCTCAAGTTGCAGTGCAAATTTTCAGCACAGAGATGAAAGTCGTTGTACCTTCATAGTGACTAATCTCACATAAAAACTGTTCCTGTTTTGTCTATAGAGTGTAATTATGCTAAATAACCACATACAATTCTGACTTAATCTCAACCAAACAACTGAATCATACATCCTTGTTCAAGACCACACATCACACTGTTTATATCTCCAGTGGACATCCCTGCGAGTGTGAAAAGTTTATTTCTATGTTTGCAGATATTCTGTTTGTGAATCTGTTATGCAGACAATTCTTGCATTGGTCCTCTCTCTAATTGCAAGAGCTCAAAGATAAAAATACCACATGTGAAGATATTCTCTCATTGTCAAGTCTTTTTTTATTGCTAACTATTGGCCCTAATTTTGCAAGTATAAATAATTAGCATTTATGTGTATGTGGAACAAGTTTCTTTGGAATTTTTAACTAATAAGATTGCAACTCTGAAAATCCACTTGATTTGGCTAAATTAAAAAATAAAAGGCAAGTCTATCCTTTAAAATTATTTTAGCTATTTACTTGGCACCATATTGATAATCACAGTGTCACCCCCTAATGCCTTTTTGTATGTCAAGTTGTCTACAAATCTATTATTTAATTAAGGTCTTAGCAGTCGCCTCAATTAAAATACTGAGCGTTAGCATGCCTGGCCTCTGGAAAATAACACCTCAAGAACAGCTGATAAAAATTTTAACTCAGTCTTTTTTCCAAATTGTCTAGGTGGATGCCAGTGTTCTAACAGAAATGTAATGTGGAATAATGGAAATACATGCATGATATCATTCACCATTACTAGGCCATTGGATGAGTGTCCTAGTACAATACCAGTACTGTACTAGAGTTCCATTGGGCAGCCTCTCATTACATTTTAATGATGTGGCTTCAGAGAGGGCCTCAAAAGCTGTCTGTCTCTTTGGGGCTGCATGGTAATTGAAAAGAGGTTTCAATCTGGTGCGTGGAAGCCAACAGGGATTTTAATGAGCTTGTTCATTAAAAGTTTAACAATTTCCTTATAAAATGTAGACAGAATTTCATGCAGAGCAGGAAAACCACATACAATGACAAATTAGAGGATGGGACAATGATATTACCCTAAATTTGATAACATTCACAGACACTCTTACGCACACACACACACACACACACCCCTTCGCAAACACTCACAATCAAGTCCAACCCCCCTCCCGCCCCCCCAAAAAAAGAGAAGAAACAGAGAGAGAAAGATCATTTAAAGGATAATTAATCTGTGGTTTGTATTTCTTTTTTGCAATAATTATGATCTACTGTGTTCAAAAGTTCATAACCTACTTGACTGTAGAGTTTGATGTAGCTTCCGTTTGCCAGAACAAGCTGCCTGAACACACATTTATGAAACAAAGAACAGCTGAAACCAAAACCTGATTAAAATGCATTCTTTCACAATATTACTGCCTACATTCAGTTTTCAATTATCCATTGATAATTAAATATGAGCATCCCATTGGACTTGTCTCTCTGGCCACCTAATGAATTAAGTTCAATATTAACTCAACTTTTAGCAAGTACTTTGGTCCACCAGTAGTCAGAGCAATGATATATGCAAACCAATGAGCTAAAAGAGGCTAAAACAAAGCTTGAGGAGTGTGTGATATGGCACTGTGTTCCATTCAAGTTATCCAGACATTCTATTGTGTAGACTACAATGTGTAGCTCAGTGCAGAATAAAATATAACTCAGAGCTAAAAGAATACTAGCATTAGGAAAGGCCTTTTTTAATGGAGGCCATTTCAATTTGATCAACAGAGGTGCTACTAATAACAATAATGGCATAATTGTAATAAGCCATGCAGACAATGTATGGATATATTGGTCACCCCAACTAATTTTAGGACTGAAACAAATTTATTCCACATCAGTTAACATTTGCCATGCAGTGTGAGGCTGGTCACAACCTTGACACAACATCTTGTCTTACTTTCTGTTCATAGTCACACTTCACACTTTCTCTCTTTTTGTCTACATTGTTGGGGATGAACTTTCTCTTTTTTAAATACATTTTATTGGCGTTTTGTGCTTACATTCAGTGTAAGCAGCCATGGTGTAGCCGGTGAATTGAACTGCACAGTGTGAGCATAAAAGTTGCTGATCTGGCTATGCAGAGATGATTCAAACATGTATTGTGTGTTAATACAATGTACAAGATCAATAAAAATGCATAGTGTCTGCCAAGCTTTAAAAAATGTATTTTACTATTTTTAATACAAATAGCAATACACTGGGTTTGAAAATGGAGAAGTCATGATTCTAAAGATGTGTCATCACCTCAATTTGTACAATATTACACTAACAGTAAACAAACGGCATTGCTCTCATAGACTTTTCCAATTGATGGTTGTTATGCTCCATATTACATATATCCACATCAAGTCTGTGACATCTCATGGGCTGTCGCCTAATGTCACTTTATCTTTATTAGCCCACCTACATAGATGGGGCCATCATTGTTATTATTTACACTTGTGACAAGTCAAAATGTCAATCCATCCATTCTATACTGCTTATCCTTTAGAGAATCCCAGGGGGCTGGAGCTAGTACACTTTGGACTGGTTGCCAGTAAGTCAGAGGGCTGTGTTAAAATATCTTCTGTTAAAGAAAACTTACATGGTTGTAATAAGTGCAAAGACAGTAAAGACAAAGCAATAAAATATATTTAATTTGTGAAATGTTAATGGTTGCCAGTCAGTCATGATTATGACAGATTATGGTTATAACCCTGCCCACACAATTTGCTCCAGTCCCAAAAAAAGTTCACCCCAAAGTGAGATTATATTTTGCCCTGCCAATTTCAGGTCTGTGCAGCAACATAAACACCTCTATATATAATTTTTAAGTAAATCCTTGTATACATTTGTACCTACTGACATACCAATATATAGAATATCTCTACCTATAGTGGTGAGTTTAAAACTGTCTTCTGGGATATAATAGGTTTGGGGTTTTTTACAATCTAATCATATTCTTGTACAGTACGCCACATGCACTTGCTGCTCTTATTCTACATTCAATTTATCATATGTTACCAATAAAAACAACTATCTGAAAAGTGTTAATGATGTTGGACAGTGTTATTAGATCCACTGATTCTCCTTCGACTTTTGACGCATCACTGTATGAGCATGTTTGGCCCCTTCCACCCCTTTCCTCATCCACCTATTCACTCTAGGTTTCTATAGCTCACACAGCTAATGTGACATTTATCTGTAATTAGACTTTTACATATTTTAATAGAAAATGATATCCCTTAAGGTCTTCCTGTCATTTGCATGGGCAGCTCTGATGATAATCAGGTCCTAGAAAAAAACATTCTCGATGACATGGGCTGTCATCCCAAATTAGCAGGCGCACAATCCTTATCAGGGGAGTGACCTTCCAGAGCACCGCTCAAACTTTGGCAGCATTTGGGAAGAGAATGGCCTACGCATCAGCATAGAAACATTTGTATTTGCATCTTATCATGCTACCTCTGTGAAGGTATGTGTTAAGCCCCTTGAACAAAGTTTATGGTGTTAGTTTGTTGTATTTAATTATAGCGACTTATTAGGCATACTTAGAGTATTTATTGAAGTGTGTTGGTCAAGGTTTGAACCACATTTTTATTTCTGCTAATTGAGAGTGAGGTCCACATTTTAGGCAGGGGTTGTTTTGTTAGTGCTCTTTTTTCTTGTAAAAATATGCAGCAGCCTATCTCTCTTTGTTGACATGGTGGCCCATGAATATTCTATGTAAATGAGTGGGTTTGCTCAGTCTGCTTGTTCCAGCTATTCCTGCGAGGCTTACCATCTTATGAAGAATTTCTAGTGAGGTACACTAGGTAATGAGTGATCATGTGGCACGCAGGGATGAAAAACAATGAATCTTGAAATTGCACAAGACAGTAGAGTATGTTATGCTGTGTAGTTTGAGTTAGTGCAAGGGATGTTTTAAGTGATATCCATCAAAACATATATATTAACTGCATTTTCTCTGCACCATTCATCATAGGTCTGGTCTTCACCACAGGTGTCTATAGCAGTTCATGTTCCCCACTCAGAGTCAAAGTGGAGATGTTGATGGTGGTGGGACACGATGCTATCTGACAGGTATTATTTTTGGGATGCTAGTACATTTAGAGAATGATGAGTGCCCATGGTAGCATGCTTTCAAAGGGAGCTAAAACATTTTTTGAACTTAAAGCTGATAGTGATAGGGTACTGTGGCGCACTGACTTCATTGCATTTCATAAATATGTATAACATATTATTATAACATAAGGGTGATCAGATGTCAGATCATAATGTGACAAGTTATAATAAGTACAAGCTGAGTGTAGGCTAAGTTATGAATATGAAAATATAATATTTTATTAAATTAGAGCACATGTGGTACGTTACATTGCATGTTGTTTCTATAGATATTAGACCAATGCATTTATTATAACAGCAACCTCAATTTTTGACATATTTAAAATATTCTAAGATCTATTAATCTATTCTGTTAAAGAGTGAAAGAATAAATTGATTCAACAATTTGTTTGTTACTTCATCTAATTACGATATTGTTAGTAAGATCCTAAAATACCAATAGAATAAGCCTGATTGGAGCATCCCAAAGTAGGGCTATCGGCCTATACAGTGTTTTACAGAGACCTTACTGTGTAGATGACCACATTTGTTTTATTTATACTTGTATGTCTTTAATGCAGAGCTATCTCTCCACTCATTTCTTCAATGTCTCTTTCTCCATATCAGGGGAACTCTTTGCTTGAGAATGAGATTAGATGAGTAACGTGGTCGTGTGTGGCAGATTGGGAGTAAAATGTGAGACAAGGCAATTGCATTTCATATTGAATTGGGAATAAGGGACAGCATGGACTCCCCTTGCTCACCCCTCATTGTTTGGACTTCATGCAGAGACCAATGAAAGTCCAGAGAAAATTGAAAGCCCGTATCAGCTATTCTAATAACTCCACAAGTTATGGAGTCAATGCATCAGATGCATTTTTTGCAGCTGTTTACATTTTAGATTTGAGAATAAACAACACGTGAAACTGCACCTGAATGTATGCATTGAGGAACTATTCTTTGACCTACCACTCAATTACAACATATTGAGTGCTCCACACTAGCAAAACCTGTCATGCCCGTGCATGAGAGAGCTCAGGTCCCATAGCCAAACCACCAAGCCATATATTTGTCAAAAAAGAAGCTTTTTCATGACAGGAGAGGGACAAATGTGTCAGAATATGAAAGGAGCAGTATCACAACACACTACTTTTAGAGGCCATGTTTGTATTTACCATTAATGTAGGAAAATATCCATAAAAAATAATAAAAGTGTAAAGATTATAGGGTCTGTACATGTAGAGACAAGAATTGAATCTATTAAAATCAAATACTAGCATTTAATCACTGCTTAAGTTTAAAGCAGAAAACTATGCAAGGAGTTAAAGGAAGAAATTAAGAAAATCCAATGATTATGTAAATGTCCAGTCTATCATGGTGGGCTACAACTATACCCACATTAGAGCCACTAATACAGACAGATCCACTGATTGAGTGAAATATGAAGTGAAGTGACCCTTTAACATTGTCTGTTGCAAAAATTAGACTTTAATTCTCCCAGATTTAATCCTTCTACTTCTTACCCCTTATGTTCTGTTGCTTCATGATGTTCAATGTGATCCAGTTGTATTTCCCACAGCACAGTGTCCGTGTGGCTCTTCTGTCTGGATCACATCTGTCATGGGTGGCAAGAGACTGACAGAGAAAGGGAGAGAGGCAGAAAGAAAGAGGGAGAGAGCTTTATGAGCACCACGCTGCAACATCTGCTGTTACATTGGGAATTTCTTTGCATGCAGTTTGCTGTGCAGGGCAAAGAATGCGGGCTCTGTGGTCTGCGTGTAAACTTTCTAGTTCTCTCTCAGTTGCTCTGCTCACTATGAGAAAGAAGCACTGTATTTGCTTCATTTTGAAGTGTACATGAGAGTGCACCCTACAGCTCTCTCTGTATTGTTCCACTGCACTGTAATGGAGAGCATGCCCACTGACCCTCAGGAAAGAAAGAATCTAAGAAAGAGAGCAGTGGGTGAAATCAGTGTCA
The DNA here is from genome assembly GCA_036023655.1 of Nannoperca australis. Classification (NCBI taxonomy): domain Eukaryota; kingdom Metazoa; phylum Chordata; class Actinopteri; order Centrarchiformes; family Percichthyidae; genus Nannoperca; species Nannoperca australis. Next base: position 5,636 of record JAVQJD010083319.1, on the reverse strand, counting down.
CAGTAAAATTTCCACAACTCTGTGTCAGCTTATCATGTGACTTTGTTAGGTGGCCTGTAGCAAGAGACCTATTGATAATATGAAGGGTATGTGACATACACTATTGTCCCAATTCATAACCTCTTTCAAAAACTGTTGAATATTGAAGGGACAAATGGAAGAGTTGTTATGGGACACTATATGGGACCAAAAGTTAAAAATAACAGGTAACATCAATACATTTATTGGAATCAGCCTTTGCAAAAGTTTCAATACAGGCCTGAAACATAAACTGGTACAAGATGTTTCCACACTGAACTGGTGCCTGTTGGAGCAGCGCAGTGATGTCTGATTGAAACTACACAGGGAAGAATGAACACTTGTTAGCTGTGACCCCAATGGAATGAGACATGGTTGAGGACATTGTAAATGTGCTGAAACCAATGATGACAAACAAGACATGGCCTATAGTTACACAGTTACACTGACTGAGCACACGCAGTGCTGTGAGCAGCAGCAAGTCCTGCTGAAGACAACAGAACAGGAAATGCAACAGGAAAAAAAGATGTTTGACAGATTGGCTTGGGTATGGTTGAGTAAACTGGGAAAATGTGAGTTTGGCAAGGTCGTCACATACCTGGGGAAGATGGAACAACAAGAAAAAGTGTAGTACAGGATAAAGTTACAGATATCACACTCAATCCACCACCCACTAAAAGGAACTCATGCATTAAATAGGTATGGTGTTATTATCACCCATTTTCGAAAGAAAATTCTCGCCCTTGAAAGATTTGATAAAAGCCCAGTCTAAGTATGTCTGAAACGTTTTGTGGAGGATGACGTACTGTGTTTCAAAATTTGCAGATACTCTTGTGTGGTGCTCCGGTGCTGTCTGCTCCATGACTAGAGGAACAATTTTCACTGCAGGTACACACTTCAGTGTGGAAGCAGGTGCTGTCCTATTACAGGGAGATTATCGGGAAAAGTGATGGAACTGACATCTTCTTCTACACTAAGTAAAGAATCCACCAACTCACTCAACTGTTGTTTTAGAAGAAAGAAATAGCATTACTATGATCACTGCTACACTAATGTGTACATAAATTAAGGTGTGTCCCAGCTTGTGGTCAGATGCAAGAGGAGTCTTAACCCCAAAGCCAACTTTGCACTCGGCACCTCCATTCAGGAATATGCAGGATGGACTTAAACCCCACGGACCCGGTACCGGGTCCACAGTTAGATGCACCATAATTAACTGCCTGTAAAAAAGTCATAAAATGCTGCGGTGGTGTTATTTTTCGATTGTTTCTAAAAGACGAAGCCTTAACGCGACTAAAACAACACTCCAAGTACACTTTGTCCAAACAACGTTCGTTTGGCAATCATTTCAATATTGTAGTTACAAAATAAAAGCCCTGTGAATCAGGGATGTGCATATCAATCTAGAAATATCGATACTTCTGATTTAGACGTGTGTTTTTTAGAATCGATCTTCACATCAAAATATCGATTCCAAGTCCGCTTTCATAAGAAATAATAATGCTTTTATGACACCAAATCTGTAATCAATTCTAAAAGAGTAAAAAGTGAAATCTGTAGTCAATATTTGTGTGGGATATAAGAACTACTTTTCCTTCTGGCTTCCGCTCTCTGCTCACACTTGGCGCTCTTGCGCACAGAGCAGCAGTTCTGTCAGTCAATGCTCAGATTTTCAGTTGACTTGTTGATTTGCACAGAAAGTACACAGTACAAAGTGCACTGTGCACACATGTTGCCACCCTCTGTAGCAACGAAAGTCTGGAAATGTATGACCTACAAAGGTTTTGGAAAGATGATTGGTAATATGTTCATAGTATGTTATGATGCACATATCTATATTAGTTACAAGAGAGAGAGAGAAATAAAGAATGAAAGAAAAGCTTTAAATAACAGAACCGAATTATGACCTTGAAGTCACACAATCTTTGCTTGAACATCTCAATAACTTTTATGCTACCATAATGCCAACAGGGGAAGATGCAGTAATATGTCTAATTATGCAATACCTAATATGTCAACATGTGTGTATCACCTATTCACTGTAAATAAAACAGATTGTGAAGCACTGAGACTTATTCATGACTATAAATCTGTATTGCACTTTCCAATATCAGAAATAAAATGTGTGATGTCTCTTTAGATTCTCCATTAAACCCAGTTGCTTACAGTGTATGATTTCTCTGTCTCAAAAATATCGAATGACTTTTCATGTAACCTTCATTCTATCACATCTCTCCTATGGCTGTTTCTCTCCTTCCTCCCTTACTCGCCTCTCAGAGGCCTTGTTGACCTTATTATAAATATTTTGACCTTTTCACCGGCTGGCTTCTCCAGTTGTGGACAAGGGCACATTACAGGTAAGTGATCAGTCGAACAGAATGGCTGACAAGGGCTCAGATGGACAGGACAGTGGGTGGTAGAATGTGGGGGGCGGGGCTCGGGTTGGAAAGACTCTTGAATGTCAAAGATGAGGGCAGCGATGAGGAAGAAAGAAGGTGAGAAACACAGAAGAGTCAAGACACCCTGGCACGTTGTTCACTGTCCAGATGACCCCTCTCACTTTCTCTCAGCAGAAGGATGTGCCTGCCAGCGACTCAGTCCATCATGTTGACTCCAACAGCTGAGTAACATCTGTTCATTAGACTTGACAGATGAAAGAGGGGCCTGTGAAGATGGGGTGTAGAAGATGAGAGCGGATGCAACATAATATATCTCCCATATAATTATGAGGAGCTCATGTAATATAGCAGCCCTGGTACGCAGTTGTGTTCCCATTCTTTTGTACATGTGGTCTGCACACAAGGCTTCACAGATAGGTATCAACAGAGGGAATTGTGAGCGTAAATCAAGGCATTTGCTTCATCCGTCACGCTTCTTTCAGCTGTATTGTGCTGTGCTGAAGGTCTTTCTCTCCATTACATTGTTGTGTTGCTTTTTTCCTCAACCTCTGAAATGTCACAGGGAAATGAGCACAAAGCACTGACATGGATGAAAACCGATAAATAATGCAGCGTACATTACCCCCCACCCCCACATACACCTCTTTCCACCAGCCTTTGTGTGTTTATAGGGGGACAACACAGGAGAGGGCAGGTACCCAACGGACACTGGGGCCAGAAACCCTTCAGTGAACATTACGTACACATTCACAAACAAAAACACACAGATCTTGTGCACATTTATATGTAGAACTCATTTTAACATTTAATACAATACTGCATGAACAACGTAACATGACCAAGTAAGTCAGATCTGAAAATGCACATGAAACCTTACACATTAAATACCATAGTTGATGCTTCTTTACTATTATTCACACATGCTGCAGTGACAGTGGCCATGAAAGGAATGAATTGGATTTGATGACCCAGGGAAGCAGGTCACATCAGCTAGGCCTTTGACAAATACTGCGGTTGAGAAAAGGGATTAAAAAGAAAGGTCAGTGAGTGCAGGACTGAGACAGAAAAGAGAATTAATTCATCACTATTGCTATTTGAAGTTCTAACACAATGCTCTGTCCACTCCCCTCTGTATCTACCCACTACACTGGTGGTGATAGGCATTGCCAACACAGTGTGATCCATATGTTCTTGGCAATTGGTGAGGATTGATGAGGATGTATCTTGGAAGGAACAAAAACAAACAAACAAACAAACAAACAAAAACTCATGATTTGGTATGATCAAACATTAAAATATGGTTTCTTTATGCTTAACATGATTAAAGTTGAGAAAAGGACCATCTGTGTTTTCCACTTCAGCCAAAAGAACAAGTCAAAATTGACATGTAATTGTATTTAAGGCAGTTAGAATTTGCATCTCATGCATCTTGACTTAACCATGTCTGAACATCTATTTTTATAGTTTATTATAATTATCAACCACTGAACTACGTTTTTTGTGTCTATCATCTGAGACATTGGTGTACATTGGTGTACTATTGTAGGTTCAGGACAATGTTTAACTCATTGTCTCCCAGGTTTTGTTCACTTGGAAAGCTCTGATTGATAGCTAGGTAGTGCTGCAACAACTGAAGAACACCTCAAATGTTGTTGCTATTAGCTTGTGATTTTGAGGTTAAATGTTTTAAATCAAAAGCATTGTGCAATGTGCATTGAAAGTTCATATTTTATTGCATCCATTCTGTACATAATTCTTTGTAGCTTTTATAACTACATTGGTTTAAAGTGAAGCATGCCTAAGGTTTAGCGATTTAACTGTTTATCCTGCTTTATCTTTTAACATGCACTGTTCATCAAGGCACATTTCACTTCAGGCATAGAACAAAGCAGTGACCGACTGGTTCTGACCATTATCATTACCAGTCTGATCGCCTGCATCATCTAATTTTGTTATGTGCAAAACAGTAGGCTGCATCAGGGAACACAGTGTGTGTAAAGTGTTTTAGTTCCTTGCTGAGTGAACTCCAGGTCGCTTGTCATCCGTGTAAGTAAGCTTGTTATTGTTTTACAGGGTGTTGTTAGTACAGTAACTGTTGCTACTACTGGCTAATCACACCAGTGTATTAATCAAAGATAGCTTTAGAACGTTTGGTCTATTGTTGCATCTGTTTGTAGCAGCCGTTGGCCTAGCGTTTAGCGTGGTGTCACTACTGAAGTGTCGTGAAGTGTTTTGAACCGGCCAGTTGATACCACGCGTTGTGTTATGCTAATTTGCTCGGGCTGCAATCAGCTGAAGACACTGCGCTAACTAGCTATTTAGCCTATTTAAGCAGCCCCAGTAGCTGTAGCGGCAGCCCCATCATGCGAAGACTCCGGCGTGCAAAGACAAAGGAGTCTACCTGCGGGAGTTCACCGAGGGAGGCCTGCCACTTCTGATAAGTATCACACTACTTTTCCTGCTCGCATTTAGCAGCACTTAACTTTGTACTTTAAAAAAAGGAATACTTCCTGTCCAATATTTCACCCGTAGATGCAGATACTTCACCAAGCGTAACCGTAACATTTCAAACCTCAGTCACTTCCCCAGAACTTCTCCCTCAGCCATTTCTCTCTCTGTAGGACTGTGGAACTGCCAGTCGGCCATGAACAAGGCAAATTTCATCCAGGCCTTCGCATCCCAGGCCTCTCTTCATGCCATGGCACTGACGGTGACGTGGATACTGCCGAAGAACACGGCAACACCAGCTGCCCTCTCCGTCAACCACTCGTTCTCTCACTCACCCCGCTCATCAGTGCGAGGTGGTGGGACAGGTCTGCTTCTCTCACTACACTTGAAATTCACATCCCCACCACTAGATATCAACGTTAACTCATTTGAATACCATTTCACCATGGTAACTGAACCTATCAAAGCTCTGTTTGTCATTCTCTACTGCCCACCAGGTCCTCTAGCGGACTTTGTGGAGGAGTTGGACGGGCTCCTCAGCACCCTCCCTGACGACGGGACCCCGCTGATAGTCCTCGGGGACTTCAACATCCACCTTGGGGGAACACAGCCTGCTGACTACATGTTTCTCCTGACCTCCTTTGGCCTGAAATTGCTGAACACACCACCAACCCACACAGCAGGCAGGCAGGTCGACCTCATCCTGACACGTAACTGTATCACTGACTTAACCTCTGTCACACCACTGCACATCTCTGATCCCTTCTTCAT
>JAVQJD010083301.1:0-37427 GCA_036023655.1 Nannoperca australis | reverse complement strand
TATGGTATGAATATACATATATATATATATATATATATATGTGTGTGTGTAGCTGCAGTATTGGTGTCTCTGTAGGATTATGTAGACGTTTTTCATAACATTCCTGTCGCATATTATGAAGCACCTTATGAGATGTCCTGTTTTTTCATTTTTACCTGTAGAATGTCGTTGAGCTTGTGTCTTACTGCTGGGTGTGAATCTCCTTGTAAATCATGTTAATGTTGGTGTGTGTGTGTGCGTGTGCGCGTGTGTGTGTGGAGCTCTCCACAAAGTAAAGGATTGTTCTTAACCATGTGACCGTGTCGTTGAATTTCTTTGACTGAACAGATTTATTATAGTAAAAGAGAAACTCTTAAGAGAGGATGAAGAGGGCAGAAGAAGCCAGAGGACGGTGTTATTTATGGTATGGAACAACATTTTAAACTCGGCTGGATGTTAGCAAAGGTCAGAGACCTTTACACAAAATGGGATTTTGAAGGCCAATACTGATATTTATGGACTAAAACCACAAGGCAATACCAATTAATTTCTATAAATATTGATCATTTTCATGTAGAAATTTAACCGAAATGCACAAACACTATTTTAAACACAATATAGGCAATTGTGGGACACTGAAATTCAATATAATATAAAGCTTACTAACCTTTTGTTTTAATTTATTTTAAAGCTCTGATAAAACACACAAGATTTATATTTGAGAAGTGGAAGTTTGTAGTTTGCTAAAAAAGAAAAATCACTTAAGGTCCATGTACTAGCTTATTTCAAAGAACTTTCAGTTGTATCTCATGGATTTCATCAGTGGATGGAGTTTGCTCAGTTGTCATGTCGAACTACAGCAGGGTTAAAAAAAGCTAATAAGTGGACATTTGAATTAAGACGTTAAGACTTTTTTAAAGGTCATAAATGAACCTTTGATGCACATCTAATATGTATGTTTGTCCAAAGCTCTCAATTATATCTCATGGTCATCATCAGCAGATGTCAGGATTCAGCAAGAGTTTGGATGTGGAAATTGAGTTAATTATTTTAATTCTGTCCATTACTCTTTCTAAAGTCAAGAAATAACTTTCACACTCAAATATAAATCTTGTATGTTGAGTTTTTCTGGAGCTTTTGACCACATCGGCTTTTTACTGCATCTCATATGAAGCTCAAGAATAAACATTGAAATATAAATCTTCTACATTTATTATCTCTTTAAGATAATATGACGGCAGCATTTCAGTGGTAACAAACAGAATATTCATAAAGTTAATTTATCTAAAGCAATAAACAGCCACGTTTGCGAATAAATTATAATTGCGGATTTTTGTTTTTGTGGTCCTGTGGTAACCCAATGTCTTCTCAAACCTAAATCACATCCTCGTGGATGTGGGATATTCTTGATTTCAAGTCATATCTGATCAGAGTTTGTTCGACCATCTAATCTTCGGATGGGGGCTGAAAGCAGGACCGGGCTGCTGGATCAGGTGCCTGTGCCAAGCTTTTCTTCACTTTGCTTGCAGAACATTAGATATGACACACAGGGAGAATAATGAGGGGCAAGTAAAGGACAAGACGTATGTTCTCTGGACCGTGAGAAACATGTTTGTTTTTTTTTGCTGCAACACATTTTCTCTGGTGCAAAGTAGTTAATTGATGAAATAAACAGAATGACGGGGCGTCTTGGGAACATAAAGGTGGAGGTTTGGGTGTGTACAGCTACATTAACGAACTGCAGGACTTTGTGTATTCCTCATTTTCACCGGCCCCTCTTTCCTCTCTTTCATTATCTTCTGAGTGAAATGTTGTCTCTCTCTCTGTGGAGAAGCTGCTTTATAGGTAGACTGATGGGACTGTGTGAAGACTTCCAACCTCTCCCCCTTCAGCTCCCAATCAGAAAATCTCATTAAAAATCCTTTGAGCTCACACAGGCTGGCACTTACAAGCAATCTAACTGTTTTTATTATTCACTGCATTCCTCTCTGCACTCTCCAGGGAGATGAGAAAGAAAGGAATTTGCAGTGACTTTAAAAAGGGTTCCCATTTAACCCAAACTGCAGACAGACATGGTAAATCAGGACGCCTCAGGTCCATCTTACATCTCTGCAGAGCAGAAATTACAGAAGCAGTGAAGTTGAGAAGAAAAGGAATTAAAGTTTTCAGGCTGGCTGGCGTTTGCAACAGATAGAAATGTGTAATGCCTTAATTTTATGCCTTTTTTAGCTGATTATTTTATTTAAAAAAATAGCTCAGCTGTAATTAGGCCCAATTTGTACACATACAACATAGCTGATACATAGCTGAACTAACATAGGTTCAGCTGAAAAATATATGTATTAAATAAAAAGCAACATTGAACAACATACAATTTAAATTAGCATACTTATTAGCACTAATCACAAAGGACATGGAAATATGATTGCATGATATGCTTTGCAAGTATTTTGGTCATAAAGAAAAGTATTGGACAAATTTAATTTTGGTCTGATGATGGCGCTAGATGAAAAGTTACAGGGTCAACAAAGTATGAGGGAAACATGAATGTTTGCATCAAATATCATGGCAATGTCTCAAAACATTTCACTCTGGAGGATGTTAATGTCTGTACAAATCTGTTTAGCTATTAATTTTTATGTTAAAATCAATATAGGCTAATAAAATAATTTACAATTTAATACGTTTAAATATGCGACTTCAATCCCACTTAATCGCATGAATTACACCAGAGACTAAAGCTGAGTTACTGCTACGTCTCTGCTAAGCTAGTTAGCTTTAGCAGAAGATTAGCTGGGAGGTTTTCTCCATTATGATTGGATTTTACTACTAAATGACTAATATTTTAGTCAATCAAAATTGTTTTCAATTACAGATAAGAGATAGGGGAACATCAATAAGTAAATTTTAACTAAAGCTAGCCAAGGCTATCTCACCAGTTAGCTTTCACTTGATATCTCTCTTTGTTTAGCTGCCTACGACATCTTGTGGCTCTAAAACAAATGAGAAAAATAGCTTTTGGCTGATTAATGCTTGAGACTTGGGGCAACATTGGTGAATCAATGAGTTATTTTAGTCCTGGCAGCTGTAATAAATCACTCAGGCCAGAACACACAGTCCTGGACCCAAAAGCAGCAGCTTCTGTGTGTGTGCGTTGGTGTGTGTCACCAGGGGCAGCGTGCTAAACATCTCATAAATGTCTTTGGTTTACCACAATTGCACCACTACGCAAGGTGCTGCAGAGACAGAGAGCTGAAGCGGCATTTTGCTCAATCCCCTGGAGCAGTTGTCTCCACGCTCCCCGATGAGATATCGTCTAGTCGAGTTGAGAAACAGCAAACAGGTGTTGGGCTGCTGAGGTGGAAATTTGCAATGATATACAAGAGCAGCGGCAATCAAAAAGTCAGCTGCTCACCTGGCTGTTGGGTGAACCAGCAGTTTATTAGAGAGGTGCCGCGCAATCCCTACAGCCATCAACAGGAGCAGAGAGCTCAGCTTGGCTCTTGCTGAGAGAGTTTGAGGAGCACTGGAGAGTCTATGTCACATCCTTGGCTTACCACAATCATTTCCTGTAAAGTATTTGCAGGCTGTGAAATTACAGCTTCATAGCTCAGCAGGGCCTCCTTTTCAAAAAAAAAAAAAGAAAAGGCCCCAGCTGCAGGCAGAAACACAGCCAGATCCGAGGGAGAGGTGGCATCATTAGTATGAATAAAACTACGACTGAAGGTTTACCTCAAAGTCAATTTACTGTAAGGGTGGATTCTTAATTTTCTGCATCTGTTTTCCAGTAGATGAGGGATGCAGGATACTCTCATACCACAGTGAAATGTAGCAATTGCTGCACTTTAAATATTTCTTCTTTGCACTTAATTAGATTTGTGTTCCTGCAGCAGTGGAAGTAAAATGCCATACAATCCAATCCCACTGTGTAGAAGTACTTCAAGTAAAAGTACATAGAAGTATTATTCTATTGTATTATCGAATAAGTATTGATGAATTGTTCTGTCACTTTAATGATGCAGCTGGTAAATGTGAAGCTAACTGAACTACATTATAACCTGATGTGTCTTTAATAATACATAAATCTTTAGATTCACTGGACTAAAAAGTACAATATTTCACTCTGAATTTTAGTGGAATAGAAATATAAAATTGCATAAAACGGAAACGTTTAAGTACAGTACTTGAGTAAATGTGTCTAGTTGCTTTCCACCACTGTGTTTCAAACTGCAAATGTAGAGGAATTAACTGCAGATGCAAAATAGGTTTGTGTTGCAGTCGTGAGTGAAATGACTATGTGAGTTTCAAAAGAGCCGACTGACACAGAAACAGGTCTGGAAAAAACCCACGAACTCGGAGGAAATTCAATACATTTGACCTTTAAAAAGTGTCAGTAGGATAATTAAGTTGCTACTTCAGCTTTATGCACGAGTCTATTTATTTAATGTTGGATCTCACTCTGCCACACATTTGCAGTCACGATCATTGCATATTTGCATTGTATTAAGTACGAGCAGTTTAGGAATAAGCTAATGACCCTTGGGGCTGAAATGGATTAAGCCCTGTCAAAGACTAAAATGGTCTTTTAAAGCCTCGAATCAGATCACATACAATAGATTAATTCACTGCATTGAGTTCTGGGACATTAATTCATGGCAGCGATTTGAAATCAGGCAGCAGAGCTAAAAGGGTGCAGAGAGACGGGTTCACTGGAGTCCGGACGTGTGTTTTTTGTGTTGGTATTTGTTTTATTTTTGTATGTTTCAGCATCTGTTTTTGTTTCTGAAGTCCACTGAAAAACACAACAGCTGCACTGTTTGTTCCCGAGCATTAGAGAAAATCCATGAACCCTTCACTGATAAAAAAAAACACCTAACTAGGCAGTATAATAATCAGTATCAGTAATAATGAATTAAAAGTAAGAAATATCAATAAAGTAATTCCAATTTATTAGAGCATTTTTCTCTGTTTTTTCTCCTCGTTTTTCATTGAACAGTTTTATTTCACTGTAGTTTTAAGTTGTAACACGTCTTTAAAGAGAAGGAAATAATCACAAATACTGATAAAACATAACTTTCAATCATCTCAAGCGTTTTCCTTTAAGCTGTGACACTGAAGTTTGTCTGGGTGCTGTTTTCTATCAGCTGCTGCCACCTTGTGTTCAAACTCCAGGGTTTCAGGGCAGCAGCAGGAAAGTCAAAGTCTGCCTGGAGAACCACGCATACACAATCTGTATTTTATATTATCTGCAGCATCATTTTTCTTGCAGTTCTTAATCACTTCACATTTGCATTTAGTCAATTTTACTTAATTTTGTTGCATTCTGTAGAAGTTAGACTTTCACTTCACAGCCGTGATGTTGCGTTATTATATTTGTGTATTTGGTCTTTTGTATCTAAGATACTGGATGCCTACATTTCTCTCAGGATCAATAAGGTATCTATCTATGTGTGACGTCAACTTATGTCATTACTAGTTTTCAGTGGTGGGAGAAGTATTCAGTAAAAAGTAGTAAAACCACAATGTAGAAATACTCAATGGTGTAAAATTTGCATCTAAACGCACCTTAACAATTATTTTCTTTATAAATGAATCTCCTGATATTTTCCTCGATTAATCATTTGGTCTAAAAAAAAGTAAATAAATGAATAAAAGATATTCAATATACTGTAAAGTGAAGGTGAGGAAAAGTTGCCAAATCTTACGTGAGGTTTAAACAAGAGAATGTTTGATTTGTTTTTTATTGAAAAATGACACGATTAATTATGAAAGTAGTTGAAGTAATTCATTTTCAGTCGGTCGACTAATCATGTCCCCTCTAATGAAAATACATTTCCAAACGGCTAACGGAGGGTTATTTCCATGTGTGTATACAGAATGAGGCAGTTTATTTAGTATTTTGTATGTTTATTACACAGTGAATTAAGCCAATATAAAAAAAAGCACTTTGAACCATTGTTCACATCTTCAGAGATGTTTTCCTTAAGAAACAGGTCAGGGATCAACACATTTATGGCATTATTTATTTGAAGCTACTGCTCCACTGAAGAAGAAGAAGAAGAAGAAAAATCACTGTTGATGAAAAGGTGCAAGAGTTACGTAAGTTTTATCTGGAGGGAGGATGTTACATAAATATCGACTAGGCTCTGGTCAGTTTTGATTTGCGCTGTGATGGAAAACAAGCTACTGTCGTCTACACAAAAAGGAGGCCATGTAGCAAACAGCGGCTGCCATTAGACAGGCGGTGCAGACGGAGGCACGGGGAGCGGGAGAGGGTTCAGAGTCCACTCGGGCTGCAGGGAGCCAGAGCTCCTCTAGATCAGCTAACAACGTGTAGAGCTGCCTCTTAACACCAACAGTCCTTGAAACTTTCTCCAGACTCTTCAAGTATAAAATAAAATAAAAAGGTGAAGGAGAAGTTGCAAGAAAAAAGGTCACGTTTTAACTGGAATGAAGCCGTGTCATTTGTCATCTTCTTTGGAGGCTTCTGTGCCGTTATCTATTGGATCGTAGTCCATAAAACGTAGAGTATAGTGTGCGAGAAACAACAAAATGACAGCAAAAACATTCCTTTCATTGCACTTTGTTATGCTTTCATGAAAATAAAATTGTCAGTTGTACAAATGAGTTTCAGTTTATCTTAAACTGTTGAAATGATGTAGACACGCTTATTTTTAACATTTACCTGCCTATTTTGTTTCAACTTCTGTTAAAAACACAAGATTAAAACACGAACATGAGAGAATTGACATCTTTACTCTCCTCATTAGGTGGCAGGAAGCAGCATGGCCGCTCACGCAAGCTGGCCGTCACTATTGCAGGACAACAGGAGGACCACGAGCGGAGCTTTAGCTTCACTGCTCAGAACATATACGACAAACATAATTAAAACCTATGAACACTGACATTAAGAAATGGACAGTAATGTACCTAAATGGCTTTTCCCTTTAACACCAGGAGATCTGCCTGGTCAGTTTAAAGTGTCCCAGTGAAGAGGAGGGCTGACTACTGAGTGTCCACAAGGTCCTTGTGTAACGTGAAAGGGCGGGGTCGGTGGGAAATGTCTGTGATGGTCACACATGGTTTGCAGAGGGATGACAAGCAGTCGTGGTGAGAGGTTTCATGGGTGCACGTGAAAGATACACAGTGGCAGTCTGGATCATCTATTAAGTGCTTTCTGGGGAGGCGACTCTTTGGCGTGCGGTCCTGGGCCGGCTTCGTGCTGGGGCGTTAGCCGGGCGTTCGCTCTTGGTTTCAGACGGCTGTGCTTCGGCCTGCGGGGTGCCGGCGTCCCCGACAAGTTCACGCAGGAACTTGAACTTGGACAGGAAGAGCTGCCAGACTACATACCAACCTGAGGGGCAGAGAAGGAAAAATAAATATTTACAGGCACAATAAAGGCTCTTATAAAACCAGGAGGTCCTCCAGTCCCACTTCATGCCGCTCGTCTATTAACATCACATTGGAGTCACAGAGCTTAACGTGTATTTCTTGAAAATAAATGCCCACCAATCTTTACAAATCCCAAAAGGTCATTTAAAAACACGTACTGCTGTTTTGAAGGCATCATTCATAATAATGATCCAATAACATATAATATAACACTGACGTAAGAGTACACTTTGCTGATAATACTTATGTACTTTTACTGAAGTAGCATTTTGAATGCAGGACTTTGACTTATAATGGGGTATTGCTACTTTTACTTCAGTAAATAACTGGATTACTTCTTTCATCATTGCAAACAGTCTTTGAGGATTTTGGAAATACTTGGTGAGGTTTTTCTGGGGCTAGGTAAGCCCTAACATTTTCCCCTGTTCTACCTGCACCTGATTAGCTGGATCAGGTGCATCTTTATCAGGTGTGTGCGGAGGAGGGAGTGCTGCTGCTGCTGCTAATACACCTGCAGACCAGAGGAGCCCAGAGGAGCCGTGTTTACGTGCTGCCTGCTGTCAGGCTCCTCCTCTGCGCACGATTAAAATAGAAACTCCTTACTGTAACCGAAACTTGCCGGTCAAAGACATTTAATACACTCTGACCCGCCAAACAAGCAAACCTTAAAGGAATAACTGGACATCAGGAGAGAAACTGTTTACACCGAATCATTTATTCGAGCACATTTATCAGATACTGCAGCCTCATATTAGTCCTAACTAAATAGTTGAAGCACTTACAAAATGGCTTAGCGAGTTATGCAAGTAACTCATCAAGGTTATTTTCTTTCAACTCACCGAACAGCATGAAGAGCAGCGCGCACACAAGTGTGGCCACAATGACCAGCAGTGTGAGCCCGACACTTTGCCACATCTTAGCCGGACACTTGATAGCGCCAACAGCATAAGGAGGTGGACGCGGTGTGTTTTCTGCTTCTCACCACACAACAGAACAGAAAATGTTAGCTAGGTTAGGTTAGCCGCCCGGCAGCCGAGTTGGAGAGCTAGCCGAGACGGGACGAGACGAGGAGAGAGAAAAACAAACAGCCGCACATTGCAAACTCAGCACCAGCTGCTTTGCTAGCGAGTAGCTAGCTAGCTAGCTAGTTAGCTAGCAGATTGGCAAACGAAGCCGCAGTAGTTTAACAAGCCGAGGCAGGACTGTAACATTAGCTAACGTTAGCTAACGTTAGCTGGTCACAGCGGGGTAAAGTCCTCCTTCTGTGTGCTACATAACTGCAACATGTATTTTCTAGTTCTCACAGACGCTTTGAGGAGGACTAGCTACAGTAACTGGGTTAAGACCATGTTAAGACATAAAATCAGCGTCATGAAACCGACTCAAACTGCGACTGCGCAAGCTCCATGTGACTTCCGGGTATTGTAGTTTATTTGAAATGTCACTTTTTTTGTAGTTTTACCATCTTCTGAGATACCCTGCCACCATCATTATCCCCGTCTTCTCCTTTTCAACTTCTATTATTATCACTATTTGTACTAGAAATACATAAATGTAGTATATATACAGTACAAACAGTGCATTTGTGATATCTAGTTAATTGTTTTTTAATTTTGTTTTTTTTCTTTAAACTTAATCAAACAATGCAGACACAAATCCTCAGACATCACCTTTTCTGGTGTTAATATGAGTAGACAAAAACAAAAATGTGGTCAATAAAATAAGTTAATTCACTAAAGCAAACTGAAACTAACAAAGTAAATGTTTGCCTTAAAATAAAAAAAAAACTGTTAAAAACAAGCAATAATTATTATTATTACAAAATGTGCATAAAGGAGGAATATTTTTATTTGTAGTTTGTCTTTCTACATTTAACTTCTTCACTGTAACTGAGTTCTCACTGCATGAAAGCACTATTACATTTATTCATGAGTCCAGCAGGAGGAGTTATTTTCAAATGTTTGTAATCTGTTGAAAGTTTTCAAGAAACAAATCCTGTTTCTGGGAAAGCAGTTTTGTGGGTGTAGCTGATGTGTTCCTGTACTCTCACGCTGCACGCCTCATGAGCAAAAACTTTCCACAGATGTTCTTATTATCAGGCCGGGTCCTTTTCAACTGGACTGTGTGAAGTTACACAGGACGCTGTGCATGTGAAGCAGATAAAGTAGCTGATATCACGTCTCATCCTGAGATGCATGTGTTTCATCTCATGATGGTGGAGCAGAACGCCGGCTGTGGATGTCAGATTTGCTTCTGTGTCTTCTTTATGTTTCTCTCTCAAGTTAATAACGCTGCTGGGGAAGTACAGGATGTGAGGAGACCTTCAGTAAATTCAAGAGTAGACCTGTATTACATTACATCCACCACATTTTAGAAGTCAATTTTGTACTTTTTACTTGTACTTCTTACAGAAACACCACGTCATGTCTTGACTTGTGAACAGTTGCAATCAAGTGCATCCTTTCATGTGTCCTGGCATTATAAATGCATATTACGTTAAGGTGCAGACAGAACATGAGTCATGCTTCAAGATGGCATTTAAAACACGTCTGAGTAGAACAGTGTGTCCAGCCAATAGATACGAAAGCCCTTAGGACAGGCAGTTGTTTTTCCATGAAAAAGCTCTTAAAGCCCCTCTGTACGCTACCCGCTCAGCACCAAACAGCAGATACAGACATCAGGTGGTCGGGAACACAACTCTAAACGCACAATAATGTTGCTCTGTATCTGCTGGATGAATAAAAAAACGACTTTAATTGTTTTGTTCACCACTTTTTTTCTGCCCACAAGTGGCCAAAAAGATATATTGCAGCTGAACAGAGAGAGAGAGAGACAGAGAGTTGGTCTGTTTTCTGATTCAAAGAAGTGCTAAAGATCTTAATATGATGAAGTTCTTTAGGATCCTCTGTGAGATTAGAAACACGTGGTTTGGAGTCACTTCTCACATACAGCATGTTTTCCCCGTCCAAAAACTTTCCAAGAAAGTGGGGTGTTTCACTCTCACAGTGGTGACTTGTCGCCACATGTTTGGGTGTCAGATAAATTGCTGTGTTTTCTATTTGCATCCAATTACTTTGTTTTACAAAGACATAGTTTTGGTATCTGCAGGGACTCTTTCAAAGGACATTTTAACTGATAGCTCCGAGCTAAAGTTGCATCATAGCAGTTGTTATTGCATAATTAGTGGGTTAAGTTCACATTTTTGCAAGTCTGTCTGAATGCTATACTCACATGGCCATATGTCTAGTTAGGCAGTTGCATCAGGTGTACTTGGGATCCATACTGCCTGCAAAGGGATTCTTAGAGCAATTTTAATGTGATGGGGGACAAAATTCAATGTGTTTAATCTAGCCGGCTGTCGATTCATGTTTACTTAGAGTCGTGAGAGTGGTATTGATCTTCTCATGACAAGAAAGAAAATATGTGTGTACGGCTCCTTTTTACTATGTATACTTGTGTTATATATGTTTAACTGCTTGTTGCTTTAGTGGCCTGATTCCCACACAATGATCGCCGTGTGGGAGTTTATTTCTATCTCACAGGATTGACAGACTGCTGAAACGACATTTCCTTGTTCCACTTCCTCACTCAGGTACGCTTGTGTTCCTGTAATAGTGCATGTGCGTTTGACCGTGTTAATATGTACCGAGTCAATATCAAAGTGCACCGTAAGCAGGGAAAGTACAGTAAGAGCACATCAATGACAAACTGTTTCACTGAATGAGTCACAAATCATTGGCAGGGGCTTGAGTTTCTTTTCCTTTTTGTCTTTGCTAAGCATCCCATGACTAAACATGCTGTATAACAATGTGTGAAGCGACCAATGACCACACTGTGGATGAGTTTAAGTGTTTTTTATTCTTTTTTGAAAAAACTGTAAGTAACTGATTTAAAATGAAACTTTCTCCCACGTCTGCATATTCTGTCTCTACCCGACTCGTTATCTGACCCTCTTCTTGACACGTTGCTTTGGTTTCTCATAACTTTCATCTTTTTTTCATCTGTGTAAATGATAGAAATTATAATAAAATGTGTTCGGACTGCACAGAAGAAATGTCTTTGAGCATTCGCCACACATTCATCAGGGCCATGCACAGACAACAAACCTTACTTGCAAAACTACTGTAGTGCAGTAACAACTTGTTTGCATAGTTGCAGTACATTTACTCACTGTACTTAAATATTAGTACTTATTTCCATTCAATCCCACCAGCTGGAAGCTATAGTTACTTTACACATTTTTATACAAGACAAAATCTTATAAAATGTGTAAACAATGTATAAAATAGTTCAAATAAGCTCCACCTTCACTTGCTACAACAGTAAAAAGCCATTAATATTTACTACTCAAAAAACACTTGCTGGGGTTTCTTTCTGCACTATGAGTTTATTTTGCTAATAAAATCGGCTTTTAATTGACATTTCCAGTGAAGGACTTTTACTTGTAATGGAGTATTTATATTGCAGTGTTGCTTTTACATTAAGATCTGATCCTGGTAATACAGTATATGAAATTACTGAGACACCTGTTGCCATCAGTCGCCACATTTGACGGGCCCTTCAAATACTACATTTTTCATAAACAGTAAAACAAAAGAGTATTTTGAGGGCATGCCACGAAATTATTGCAACAGACAATTATTTGACTGACAAAAAAAAATGTTAATTGATTACTCGTTTCAGAAGTTTTTCTAGAAAAAAAAAATCTAACATTTCCTGATTCTGTTTTCTTCTCATTCGTCAGGAATTGTTGCTTTTCTCTGATTTATATTTTTGTAACTTGAATATACTTCTGAACATACTTCATATTGTGTTTTTAAATAAATATAATAACTTGAGTCAAGGACTGCACAGCTCACACACACACAGTTGCATTATTGTATATCATAAAACATGACATGTCATTACATTAGTGTTTATTTTTATTTCAGTGACATTCAGAAAGATCTTACTCAACAGTAAAACGAGAACATCCAGGTTCGTCATGTTCAATGAACCATCGATCAATTTCTCATTTCCTAGTATCACAATAACAAATTCAAAAACACGTTAAATTAAATAAACAAAACATCTAAAATAAAAGCATTATAAAAGCCAGATTTCAGTTTCAAATCTCATTTCATGAGATTAATTATTAAGGCGTTGCCTCGACACTGTTGCTGAAGGGTTGGTACGACTTAATTATTGCCCAACCTTAAGGAACCTCAACATGTCAGACAACTTTTTGCAATAGCTGTGAAAGTAGCTCAGTGCCAATATGACACTATTATAAAAATATTTTTATAGTCAGTATAAATCTTATCCATGTAACAATTAAACCCAAGAAAAATCATCATTAAATTAACACCTATGCATCACTAGGCATGAAAAAAGTAGATTTTATGGCAAAACTGGATTTAATTAGACTGTACCTAATAAAGTGAACAATGAGTGCCCCTTATTAGTAAGAGGCTGTAACCCTTTTTATCCCATTAAGTGGCATTAAAATCCACATTTCCCCCTATTACTTTTTAAGGTAAAGATACAATTTGTATCAACTGCATACTGGCTCTTATTTTATCCAGTTCACTGAGGCAACTTGCAATGAAACAACAATCCAAAGCATTCAGCAGCAATTCAAAGCAAGGTGGATACCACAATACAAAAATACACAAACTCATGTTTATATTTTCTGTCTTTCCACTGAAAGACGTGGGTTCAGACTGCCGCCGGACTCCATCTCATCTCAGCGACCTGTTCTGACTCTGCAGCATCAGGATCTCAGCAACCAGCATCTGCGGATCCATCAGCTGAGGAAACATGTCCATGGCCGTGTCCACCAGGTGAGCACTGAAGATGGCGAGGAGCTTCTTCCGGACAACCTCTCTCTCCTCCCCTCGGCCGGGACTCGGTTTCGGTTGTGTACTCTGTGGAGGCTCCCAGTGTGAGTGCTCCCCCGGCCGGCTGCAGACGGCCGGAGGATGAGCCCCGAACGGATCGGACCAGTACTGCTGCTGCTGCTGCTGCTGGTGGTGGCGGCTGTGGACGCTGCCGTGCTGGAAATCTGCAGGCTGGCTGTACGCCGGCATACTGACTGGGTATGCGCCGTAGCTGGCGTAATGAGGCGGGCCGTAGGGGATCCCATCAGAGCTGTGGCTGCTGACAGGCCCGAGGCTGTAATGCTGGTTGTGGTGCTGGAAAGCGGGCGTGGTCCCCAGAGAGGAAGGGCCATGTGAGCAGCAGCTGCACGGGGCGCTTCTAGGGGGGCAGTACTGTTGGCTCACACTGTGCGCGTGCTGAGAGCTCCTGTATGTCGACCCATACTGGTGATCACTCCGAGGAGCCTCCATTGGCTGACTGTCTATGGAGCCTAAACCAGAGTCCAGCTGCTCCTGAGAGCCGCTGTGCCGCACCGAGCCGTGTTCAGAAGACGAGTGTTGGCCGCTCTTCTCCTTTCTAGATGTGGCCCTCTTGTGTGGGTGGTGACTCGCCTTCACAACATGTTCATTTTTATGGTCTTTCTTTGGGGAGCCACTCTCAGGTCCCAGCGTCAGTTTCTTTGCCATGTCCTCCACCAGAGAGAGGCTCTGTCCGTGCACAGGACTGGAGCGAGCTGAAGGTTGTTTCTGAGCAGTGGGAGGGTGCTTGGCGCTCTCCCGAAGCTCATCGGCAAGCGAGCGGTTGGACTGCTTGGCTCGCTCAGGGTGGTGGAATTTACACTTGATTCCATAAGTACATTTCTTTCCTGAAAGAAAAATGAAACAGACGATTTTAGCAGAGCTGAAAAGAGTCTAGAGCCGCTCCGACAACTCTGTTAGGCCAGCAAAGCAGCACTTTGAGCTACATGCTAATGTTTAGTGTCACATACTTTACACTACAATTAACCATGTTGCTGTGTTTTAACAAGACATGAGCTAAATGCTAACGTCAGCATGTTAAAATGCTCACAATGACAATGCTGATGCTGATGTTTAGCAGACCAACGTTTATCATGTTCACCGTGTTAGTTTAGCGTGTTAGCATGCTAACATTTGCCAATTAGCACTACACACAAAGTTCAGCTGAGGTTGATGGGAATGTCCGTTTTTGGGGGTTTAAAAATGATAAAATAAAGTCACCAAAGCGATCACAATTCATCCTGAAGGGAACGTGGATATTTGCACAATTTGTTTTGTTTGGAGCAAATTGGTGGGACAACCAACAATGCCATCTGTAGAGCGACGCTGCTAGCATGGCTAAAAACATTAGGCATAAAGCGGGACAGCCTTTGCGTCACATCTCAATGCCAGACAGGACCAGTAAAGTGTTACAGAAGTTCTCTCACCATAAGGGCATGGCTGCTTTTTCTGCGTCTTGGGGAACCTCCGCAGGAAGTTCTCCAGGGTCGGCCCATAGCGGCCCAGAGGATCATCAGGAGGCATGAACCTGCGTCGGTGGGTGAAACAAGCATCAGTCTGCGAGTAAAGCTTCACACACAGTGAGGGAAGCTGTGGACCAAGAAGGGAGAACTCACTTGTTATTAACGAAGGAGTACATGAGCAGCCTCTCCTCGATGAAGCGCTTCCACTCCGGCTTCTCCCCCTGAAGGTCCCGGTACATGTCGTTGGACACGACGATGCCGTCAGACTCGTAGGCCAGCTTGACGATGAAGCAGTCGTCGTTGCAGACCACCCGCTTGCCTGCGACGCGTCGCGACGGCGTGAAAACCAGAATCTTCCTCCTCTCCAGGTCTCGCAGAATGTGCTGATCTGTAAACATAAAGTCACATTAGGGTATATATGAAGATACATTATCATGAGTTTGGAGTCAGTATTCTGGCCATCTTATGAATGCAAGTCACTCTTCATTTAGCTCTGTTTTTGGTCTTCACCAAAGAGGTACTACCCGTCTCTTCAGCTGCTGAATGCTGCACTACGATCACCAGCTAGTCGTTACCGGTGTCTGCCTGCTGTTTTTAGAGGATCTTCTCCAAAAAACAGCCCTATGAGAGCGGTGAAAGTTGAACTAAAACAGTAAAGTTGTGGGTCGGACAGCTAAACAACGAGCTGAAACTCGCTATAAAGCCCCGTAAAGCCGAGCTGAGCTGCAGCTTCAGGCGACGACTCTCTGTGGGTTCATCACTACGAGTGACTCCATTCACATTGTCACAATACATTGCTCTTGTAAAAATATGTTTTTTTTGCCAGGAAATCATACACAAATATTGGAAGGTTAAATATTAACCAACAGCCCTCAAGTACATACTGAAGACAAACAACAAGAAAACCCACTTATCTGCATAGAGCAAACAAAATAGAGCACAGTCTTAGTAGGCGCTTCTGAATGTAGGTCACCCAAAACTGTCATAGTCACTGACGGTAACAGTTATCTTTTGGCATCGCAAACCATCGGAAAAACCCTGCATTTTATCTCGAGCTGTAGCTGCACAAAGCCCACTTACTTAACATTTGAGAAAAAGAAACGTACACAGGGTATTTCCCATTTTCAGCAACACTCAGTAACTTTAGAGCAAAAATCACGTCCTGCTCTTTTTTAAATGGAGCTGGGTTTTTTTCTTTGATTTTTCTATGTTCATTACAAATGGGGCTACAACAAGTATATTCATTGTTGATTATTCTGCCATGTAGTTAAACTTCTTTTAGTTTAATTAAATATAAAATATTAGTTAATTATAGTGAGGGATTCCTGCGCTCACTCGTTTAATTTCTGTAAAACACAAGTTGACATATTTAAATGTCTTGTTTTGTCCCATCAGCAGTGGAAAATAAGCTGGAACCTGTAAAATGTTTCTCTGTCAACCAAAAAATTTAAATCAACCAATCATTCAAGGTGTGCTTTCAAACATCTAAAATCTAAATCACAGTGTTGTGTGATCCGGTTTAAAGGCAAAGCAGGAAGTCTTTACAAATGTGGATTCCCGTCTTCTTACCTGTGATGGGAACGTCAGGCCTGGGCTGCTCCTTCCTCCACGAGGGGACAAACACGGTGATTTCGGCGTGGCCTCTTTCCAGGAAGAAGTTCACAGCCAACTGGATTCCAAGACAAGAGAAAACTTCCTTGTTCCCGTGGCTGAATGAACGAATAGAAACCAGGATGCAATCAGAAATCAGAAAAC
This sequence comes from Nannoperca australis, assembly GCA_036023655.1. Taxonomy (NCBI): domain Eukaryota; kingdom Metazoa; phylum Chordata; class Actinopteri; order Centrarchiformes; family Percichthyidae; genus Nannoperca; species Nannoperca australis. The sequence continues at coordinate 20,962 of JAVQJD010083301.1, read as the reverse complement.
CTTCACACGTTAATTATTAGACAAGTTTCTGTGGAAGAAAACTTCCCTGAACAATGACTGTGATGTCATTTGTTTATTGCCACTCTCTGATGTTCAAACGACACCACAGCTCTTATCAATACACCCGATCGCAACATCTGCAATGTAAATTTGAGGATCACAACAGAACAAGCCCACTTGTCTCAAACTGGGTGAGATTGATGATTTAGTCATAGTGTCTCAACAAAGGCTGCAAAGAACAACTATTTTCATTATTGATTAATCTGACAATTACTCTCTGGAGTAATCGATCAATAGTTTGCCCGATAACATGTCAGGAAACTATTTGAAATCCTTCAGATTGCTTGATTGGTCGACCAACAGTCCATTTAAAAACTAATCTGACTAATCAAATGTTCCACTTGTAATATTTTCTGATGAGGAAACATTTCCACATACATACATTTTCCATCAGACAAAGAAACTGAGAAAAGTTTTCAGGAAACAGACATTTGATTTATTAAAGAGCTCAATAGAGATCGATATTAGCATAAAGAATAAATAAATGTAAATATAGAATAAAAGATCAATATTAATACCAGCCAGTTACCTTAACTTAGCACAAAGACTGGAAACATGGGGGAAAAGCTCAGTTCAACTTGCATCCCAGCGTCTATAAATCTCACGTAATAACAGATTATATTTTGTACATAAACAAGTTGTGGTTTTACAGGAAGTGATTTGTCAAACTATTTCTCTGTTAGTGTGACTTTCTGGAGTCCTGTTATCAGGAAACCAGCGGAGACTTTTTGAATAAAAGTGCATTTCCCATGTCGAACAGGTTGCACATGTCTTTGAGTTGCAAGCAGTTTAACCAAAGAGTGACAATCCCCCCTCTCAGATATTATTTTCAGGCCTGAAGAGGTATAATTTTCCATTATTTCACAATTTAAATGCAAAAATGAGAGAAACATTACAAACTGACAATTTGTGAAGCAAAAATATATATATTTTCTATCTTGTTATTCATATTCAGATTGATCTTCAAACCCCATAAAGCGCTGATTCTGGTATCTGTGGTCTAAACTAAGCTGGTTGTTTAACCTGGCAACAGAAAGCTGTCTCGGCAGTTGCCACTGATATCAGAGCATCTGAAAGCTACAAATCTAAAGACATGACACACAGTGCCCGTGTGTTTACTTTAGCAGAGCCTGACTGTGAAAATATGACAGTTGTCAGCGTTCTGATCCCTCCGGGGACTTTTGGACACGTCGAGGTCAAAGTGAAGAAAAACGAGAGAACAAGGACAGACGATAGCTTGTAGGAGAGCCGGGGTGTAAAATGCTGTCAGGCCTGTTCCCGTCTTTCTCTAAAAGCAGTGCTGGTCTTTAAGGAAACAAGAAGTTATGTGGTATATGTACATACTCTGATTTGCATACTCGAGCGGCCTGACTACGTGCCTGAACGGGCATTGCTGGCTGGGAAAGGTAAGACGACAGAGGGGTGTGTGTGCTCCGCAGAGTTTACACACGGTACTTTAGGTCGTCTCGTTCGCTCACACGTATTCTCTGTTCTTCAAACAGTGTGTGCATGTCTAGGTATGAGAAGGTGATTGAGGGAAAAGGTTGCATCTACCCAGAGGCAGAGTTCCCTAAATTACTGACATCAGTCTAAGTGGTGCTGAAGAGCGGAGCAGGTAACAGCTCCTGCTCGTCTTTTAACAAGACAACCCAACTCAGATTTTCAGAGCGGCATTTTTCTGCAAACCACATAGAAGACTTGGGTTGGCTGAAGGTGTGAAGCCATCACCGCAAGACTGGGGTTTTATCCTCTCAGTAAAATGAGAGTCATTTGGGATGAACAATCCATCAGGCGACGCGTAATCTGAACACAGAGACAACAGTGAGCACATGAAGTGATTCCTTATGAGCTCGGTCCTACTTGTCACAAACATTAGTCATTTGTCAGGTTTAAAATCTGTGATCACTGAAAGTATTATTACATTTTATTGTAAATTTGAAGCGGGCTAAAAATAGTCCCGACTTTTCCTCTAGTGCCAACATGACGTGCTGACGTTTGTGTTTTTAAGTGAAATGTGTTGACACCTACTGGATGGACTGCAGTGACATTTTGCACAGACCGTCATGTTCTTCTCAGGACGAACTGTCAGTCACTTTGCTGATCCTGACTTTTCCTCTCATCAGGCCAAAATGTACTAACGACATCCCCATCAGCCTAAGCTGTCCTTTGTCTTTACTGCTAATTAGCAAATGCTAGCATGCCAACATGCTAAACAAGGATAGCATACATGGTAAGCATAATACCTGCTTCACATCGACATGTTAGCACCTTTATCTTGAGCATGTTAGCATTTAGCTCAAGTCCAGCCTCAAAGAGCCGGAAATCTTGTTTTTATTAGTAGTAGCCTAGTAATAGATATTGCTAATAACATGTAAGACTTTAATTAGACATATTTTTTCATGTGTAAATACTGCTTTCATGTTTTCTTTTACCCATGATTATTTCATGTTTTATTTTATCAATGAGTATTTTAACCTATGTAAAGTGTCCGAGTATCAGGAACAGCTCTATATAAATAAATTATTATTAAATAAAGATATTAGATGTCATAAGTGCATCAGTTTTAAAGCTAAACAAAATCATTATCTTTGTTAATAAAATGTTCATCACCAAAGCTCCCACTGTATCTTCATCTGCTGTTTGTAACCAAAACATTGAGAGATATCATCTCAGTCGATCTCTAAAACAAGCTAGGAGTGAATCACCGGGCGATTTCAGGTTAAATTAAATGTCTGAAGAACATAAAGTTGCAGTTTTAGTGTGTTTCATGTGTAAAAGAGACTTACCGGGACCTCAAAAGCACAATAAAGGTGAAATAAACAGTGGTTCAAGTAGCCAGATTATGATTATGATAATAACGAACTGCGAGAAGAGATAAATAACAACTTAAGAGTTTTCCTTAAACAAACAAAGATTAATAAAAATAATCATTGCAGCTCTAGAAATAAGTAATAATCTGATTTAGGACAAAATAAAAGTGTATGAGATAGAAAGATGGAAAAAAGTCAAGTTATACATAAAAGAGTGAACGACCAAAGTCTAAATCAATAAATCAACTAATCGCTGCAGCTTAAAATGATGTAACACGGAGAAAAGAAGCAGATTGTCACATGAGAAGCTACAACCAGTGAGTGTGTGGAGTTAAACTCCAGCTGTGGTTTTGACTGTGGATTCTCACCTCATGGCCACGTTGCTTCCATCTATAACAACGGGTCTGAGTGTGTCTTCACCCTCACCGCCCTCCTCTCGGCTCTGAGGAGATGGTGCAGTAAAAGGCAGCAGCATGTTGGGGCCCCCAGCCTGGATGTCCCCTCTGGGCACCAGCACCGACATCGTGGTCACCGGCCCCTGCTTGGCCTCCCGACTGGCCCCGATCCTCACCAGCTCCCCCAGGACCTTATCCGTGTCCATGTTGGGGCCGAACTTCTGCTGAACAGCCTGAACCTGAGCCGTGGAGTACCCGAGCTTGTGGAAGAAGTCCAGCTGGGCCTCCGGGTGCTGGGGGTCCACGCAGGGGTCGGGTTCGCTGGGATCCATTCTCTCACATGAGGGACGGGAGGAGTCTGGAGCCGAGAGGAGTTTAGGGAAGATCCATGCAGAAGAAGAGGCCGTGCTGGGCTGTTCAGTCCACAGGTGAACAGAAGAGAAGCGAGCAACTTCAGCATTCATCTCTGCTCGATCATGTTCAGCGGTCTGAGATCGTAAAACACAGAATAACAAATCAATTCATCGTTTTATGTAAGAATCTATCAAATTAAACTGAATGTCTTTGGACTGTTGGTTGGATAAAAACAAGAAATTTGAACGCAACACTTTGGACCACGTCAAATAATAATAAAACATTTTTCACAGTTTGTGACATTTTAAAAAGACAGCTTTTAATCAATTTATTGGCAGATTAATCAGTAATGAAAATAATGATTAGTTGCTGACTCAGTTTCATTATTTTGCTTTTCTAGACTGTCTTTGCTACTTTACCATTTTATGTATAATTTCACCTTTATACACCTTTTAGTTTCAGTTTCCCAGAGGCCAAAGTGTCAACTTCAACTGTATTGTTTTGTCCAAAACTTCACAATGACATAACGTGATAAAAGATTAAAATGATGCACAGATTCACAGATTAGTCGCAGATAACAGATACATCGACTAATAATTCAGTCCTGACCACTATATCTTAATAATCACGAGCAGGTTTTCTACAAACAAGGACGTTTCCATTAGGAGCATTACAACAAACACAATAAGTAGGAAACAAACAAACAAATAAAGGAATAAATAAATAAATATCTGTACATCTATCCCCATCCCGTCTGACAAAAGTTTAATGTGATATAAAAGGAGAAGCGAGAGATAATAATCGATCAGAAGAGATTTTCTCATGTCAGTGAGTTACAGTGAAACTCCAAGGTTTGTCACCGTGTGCTGGATCCGCTGTTAACGGGGAAGCAGCGGACTATTTGTGGCCAACTGAGTTCAGAAAGTCTGTTTCCGCCTCAACTCAACGAGACAAGAGAGAGAAACTTACCTGCGCGTTTCTGTGAAATCCACAAACGAGCTGTTAAATGCGTGTTTTCGCTCCGGTGGACGCGTCGCCCACAGCCTCTGTTTGACTTGTGAGTCGACACAAGGAAGTTGGAGTTATTTCCCTTTTTATTGACATCACCGAACAACCAGCAGGCGACCAACGCGGTTTGGGCGAGTCACGTGCTCCAATAAAAACGGTGCACCGAGGATATAAACTGACACCCACCGCTGTCGGTTTCCAGCGTGTAAATAAGGAACACGAAGACAATGAACAGCCAACCTGTAAAAGCAAAACTGGAAGAAGCACCAGAGTGTAACAAGTAACAAGTTTAAGTCCTGCATTTAAAATATTGCTTAAGTAAAACTACTAAGTATTGGCATCAAAATATACGTAAAGTGCCAAAATCCTATTTAAAATAATGTATTTTATATTACTGGATTACAATTATTGATGCATTCACATCATTTTTATTGCTGCTGGTAAAGGTGGGGTTTATTTTAATAACTTTATATACTAAAATAGCTTGTGAATTCCCCCTCCTTGGAATAATAAAGTTGTATCATCATTTATTTGTTTGTTATATTTTGCATTATTAACCTGAATCTGCAAAAGTTATCAGATACATTAGATACATTACAAAACTGTGCATAATAAATTGAAAGTTCTCACCACTGTGAACAAGTAGGATGAAATAAATGTTAAATTTACTACTAAAGTGCAATGAATTTAAACCCATTCTATTTTCCAATAAATTTCAGTAGTTAACTCAGATGTTTTTAACATTTCTGTCTTTCAGTTGTCAGATTATATCCTTAACAACACCTTAAATTTCTCAAAATACATGTATAACATTTGTTGTGTTGTGTTTTATCAGCCTATCTCATATTTATGTGAATATAATTTATATATTATTTAATCAATGTCTTGCTGTCAGTTCCTGATTTACCCACTAGGGGCAATAAATGTCGATGTCTTCTGCATACTTCCTGTCCCTAACAGTAATTTGATTAACTCTATTCAACATACATTTATACGATATGGAAAACAATAAGAGAAGTAGTCCACAGATTGATGCATTCTGGGTGAAGACATTTCTGAGATTTAAGTTATTCTGAGAATAAAGTTACAATATTTATATGACATTAAAAATTAAAGTAAAACGAGTAAGCAAGTCTTACATAAGAAAGCCTCGATATTTTTTCTGGACTAAATGACAGTCTAAAATCACTCAAACTAATTGCAGATGTGTGACAATAAAATCAGCAATCTGAGATGAATCTATGATCTCAGTTATTTTCTAGCAGTGCTTCTCTTTCCTACCACTGACTGAAAATAAGATTTACATATGGCATAACTTATTTGTTAATTTTGTTTATTAATGCATAACACCATTAAAAAGATAAATGCTTGCAGGTATAAATGTGTGATTTGTTGCATTGTTTTGAAAAAAATATATAGTTTTTTTTTGTTTTGCTGTTTTTAGTAAGGATTTATTTATCACTATATTTCTCTTTAAACATCAATTTGTAGTTTTGTGAAGACCCATTCCCAATAAATGCACTATAGTTCCTAACGATGCATGTGAAAGTTAGTAAACTAGAAGACGAAACAATGCTCATTCGTTTCTTATAATTTATTTATCAGGATAAAATACAATCCTACGGTTGTCTTTTCCAGAATTTTAGAAGATGTTAAGACTTTAATGATACATTTCTTACTCGATTCACCCTCTAAGACAGTTACGCCGTCTCCACTGTGGCTCTAGCTTGTGCTCTATTTTAAGAGGGATGTTCGGGAGCACAGCGGGATGTGACTCGGGTCCGGCTCCAGACATAGTGGCTGGTGGATGATGTGGTGACTCATGTTCATGAGCGTGTTCATCTTTATTTGTGGTGTGTGACTCAGGTGTAACTTTCAAGTCATGCTCAGATGTTGGTGATTCCGCTTGAGGTCCTGCTGCAGGTGTGGTTAGTAACTCAGGTAGTGGCCCAGGTGTCTGTGGTTCTGGTGCAGGTCCTGGTTCAGGTGTTGTTTCTGAATCTTGCCTAGGTGTTTGTGGTTCTGGTGCAGGTCCTGGTTCAGGTGTTGTTTCTGAATCTTGCCTAGGTGTTTGTGGTTCTGGTGCAGGTCCTGGTTCATGTGTTGTTTCTGAATCTTGCCTAGGTGTTTGTGGTTCTGGTGCAGGTCCTGGTTCATGTGTTGTTTCTGAATCTTGCCCAGGTGTTTGTGGTTCTGGTGCAGGTCCTTCACCACAATTGCACGGTTTAATCTGAATGATGTTTTTAATAAGATCGGCACTGGGGAAGTTGATGCTTAAAATCCCTAAGCAGCCTCGGTTTTTGGAGGTTTTCTTATGTTGTTCCACAAATGTATAAAGCCTCTCGTTAACAGTTTCAGCCAATGTTTTAGGACTTTTGAGAGTTGATGCTGCAGTTTCTGTCAGCACAATGTGATGGTCACAGAGGCGTGACTTCATATGCTTTATTTTATCTTCAACGTGTTTTAGCTCATTATATTCAAAGAAAAATGATTTGTGGTTTTCTGTTCCAGCATGAAACGTGTCACTTCGGAGAAGAACAATCTTGCCTCTTGCCTCTCTCATGTTTGGTTCTGAGAACATGGTCCATATTTGATTTTTGAACTTTTTAATAACTTTATTCATCAGTTCTACGACTTTCTGCTGTTTAAACCCATGTAGGCTCACTTTGATCAGCACAGTCTCACTGCTATGAAATTCTAAGAAATCAAAAATGGACTTCAGGACTTTATCAAATGTAATTCGTTTCCAAAGCACCAAGTGACTATTCTGAATATAAACATGGTCTTGGTTAGGCAACCAATAACCAGCATGCAAATCAAAATACCGTATTCCCATTTTAAGTTGCTGTTCCAAGGTCCAAACTTGACATTTAACAAGTGGTCCTCCATATAACGATAAGCTTCCATGTGTTCCAGGAATGGAGATAGCAGATAATGGAGTTTCATCCGGTATAGCCTTCATCCAGTTCGAGTTATACAATTGTGGATTTATTGCTGGATTATCATTGAAACCTGTTCTTGAACCTGAACAGGAGGTTATTCTGGTGGAGGAAAGAGAGGATACTTGCTAATTTGAACATTTATTTGGAAAGTTCAACATCAGAAAAAGGTTTAAATGGTTCTTTAACAACAGAAAAACAAAAACAGGAAAACTATCTAAATATGAAAGAAATATTTGCTAAAAAGTGGTGTGATGAAGCATATTCTTTTATGTACAATAGGGAGATATAGTAATAAAATCTAACAGACAATACAAATATTAATATTAAGTTCGACTTACATAAAGAGAAGACAGAGGTAATGACGGATCCCCATAACTGGTTTGTTGATTAATCTATGGTCCGTTGAGCTCAATCAGGATTTGTTCAGCTCTCTTTCCCAGATGTGTTTACATTTTCACTTTCAATTTGTAAAATGTTTCACAAGCCTCGAAAAGCTTTTAGCTGAAGACATGACTGTGACCAATAGGCAATTGTCTCCCTTGAAGTGAACCGCTGTAACAGTGTGCATAAAGATAACGTTTCATTTGCATGTTTCTACTCTCTAATCTTTTATATGGAACGGGAGGGAGAGGGAGAGAAAGGAGACAAAGATGTGGGCATCGTAAACGTGGTGAACACATCCTGTAATAGTTTAGCTTGCAACATGTGGCTTCAGACTTGTGAGGTTGCAAGCCAACCAGCAAAGACTCCAGTCTATGCTAAGCTATGCTATGCTTGGTTTCTAAAGCCTTACTTTCATGTTTGCATCATACTGTAAATAATCATCAACAGGCCTATAAAGCACAGACTCGATATTCAGTAGGTTTTGTTGTCTTTTTCCAACATAGACATACAGTAGCTCTTCCCTTCTGTGGTTGGTTGCACTGTGTCACGTCATCCTTATCCTGGCCAATAGGCTTTTCTCTGGCCTTTTGCTAATCCTCTTCTCTACCACCTGTTGCATCTTAGTACAACAGGTTATCTGCAGAATCGTGATCAGATAAGACTTAGCATGGACAATTTGTTACGAGTGGCAATTCACAACAGGAACAATCAGATAATGCCTTTGAAATGACAAGAGTGCTTTTGACCAGCAAGGGGCTCAACTGCTGCTAACGTCTACTTCTTCACCAACTTTTGCCCAGGAGTTAATCCCTTCTTTGTCTTTGCACGATGTCTGTAAGAACTCTCCCCCTGGTTTTCATTAATCTTGGTGGAGAGATGCTTTACATACTGGACCAACGGCTGCGAGCTCACAACACGTCTGAGGACAATTCAGAGAAAGGTAGAGGTAGATAGAGAAGTGACGTGCTCGGTAGGTGTGTAAGTGTTTAGCCTCCAGGTATCCCTCCTCCTGACAAACTGTAGCTGTCAGATGTCAGTTTATAAACAGAAAACATGCATCTTTTATTTCTCATGCACCACACCTCAGATGACAAGTCTAATATCTTTCTTTTCTTTCTTGGGAAACCTAACTCGAATGCAGGAGTGTGGTCAGAAAATGACAGAAAAAGAGGTATCCATGCCATACTTTAACATGTTATTGTTAAGTCCACTCCATCTCTCCCAGTAGTGTCTACTATTAGCTGTAATTCTAATTACTGTACATTAAGGTCCATTGTGAAATACCGTAGTAGCTGCTAGAATACATACTGCGCTAAATAGCTACAACACAGTAACTACATATTTGATCAAACGTGAGTTAAGACAGGAATCTGACTTTTTGTCATCCGTTTTACCATATAAAAATTATGACGCTATATCAAAGTAAAATATTCATGAAAACACCATGTAAAAATGTCACAGAGAGACAGACAGCTAGCTAAAGCTAACTATATCAAGTGTTAGCTAGCTAGGGAGATAGCCACGCCTAGCTATTTAGCTAGCTGTCAAGCTAAAACTAAATTAGCTTACCAGGTGTACTGAACTTGTAAAAATAAAATAAAAATTTTGATAACTAAGATGTTGGTAATTTAGTTTTTTATTTTACATAACTACATAAAACAGTAGCTTTTCCATTCGTCATGAAACAAACCTAATTAGCTAAACTGCTAACAGTAACTAGCTTGGCAGAGTGAAACTGCCATCTCGGTTTCTGATTCTTGTGGAGTTCATGTTATTAAGTTACCTTTAATTCCTATATTTAAAGGTATTTTATTGTAGATTAATGTATTATTTATTACCATATATACTGGCAAGACATTGTCAAGACACTGGCAAGACAGAGATACATTTAATCCCTGTAATGGACTGGAAAATAATCAATAAAATGTTATAATGAAAGAAACAGAAAGTAACACATTATGTTTGTAGAGACTGTGTTTTTTGTGATAATTGTCGAGTGTAGTTTTTGTGTCTTATATAGGTTTTTAATCAGCCTAAAATGCATGAAATAAAGGCATAATAACCTATATGTAGTTTGCAGACTAAACCCGTGAAACTATTTTTCCCTTTTACGCTGCTTACTGTTGTTTGCCTTTGTAAAGCAGTATAGCCCAATGAGGACAAGCAGCTATAGAAACAATGTATTAAAGTTGCATTTACATTTAATGCCATGTACAGTAGACCTAAAACTTCCAATTGCAAATTCTAGGCAGAATTAACCACTGCTCTGCTTTTGTCTATTCCCTCATTTATAGTTATGAATGACATTGTTGGGACGATGTTTAGTAAAGCCTTTATGGATGAACTTCTCAAACCTCAGCAGCTGTATTCTCACAGGACCATGAAGACAGTGCTAACTCGGTTAGCACACGCATCCATCATGAGGCTAAACCCGGCCAGCATGGACAGAGTAAGTACAAAATAATAGAAAGAGATGTTGTATTGTATGAGTAGAAGTATCTTAGAGAAAGTCCAAGTTCTTAAGGGCAAGATTGAGTCAAGTCTTTAAGGGAGTCAAGCCTCAAAATATGTCATATATTCAAATATTCTGTCTTTTTTTCCTCCTCTAGCTTTATGAGCTGATGGTCATGGCGTTCAAATATCAGGTCTTCCTTTGTCCACGGCCAAAAGACTTGCTGCTCATCTCTTACAATCACATAGATTCTATCAGGGAGTTTGTAAAAGACACTCCTGTGGTTGTGAACCAAGTGGACGAGACACATAGGAAGATCATTGAGGTATATTGACAGCTGTTATTAAATCAAACTTGAATTATCACACTCCACTACTCCACTTCTTCTTATTAAAGTCTTCAAATCCAACACAGCTGAAACACATATCATCAGAGGATACAGTTCAATGCAAAAAATATACTGTCCGGTGTGTGTTTCCGTTTCTCCTGTTGTAGGTTTACTCATCTTTATCAGAAGGTGAATTCCAGCTTCTCAGACAAACCCTGCTCATATTTTTTCAAGACATGCATGTTCGCGTGAGTCCTCTGCTGTTTACTCATCCCTCCCCACACAAGTGGGATGAAAATAAAACAGCTTTTTTAATGTATTATTATTGTGGATTTTTTTGATTCCCTCCTCTTAGGTGTCACTTTTCCTCAAAAGTCAAGTCCAGAATCCCAATGGACGTTTTGCCCTGAGGACATCAGGCCCAGTACCTCATGGGATGGATGTTCCAGGGCTTATTAGGTAGGCAGCTGACGAGCAACAACATGGCCAACAACATGTGTCCTGATAGTTAGAAATCTGTTGAACTATCAAATATTGGGCTCTAGCTATCTGTGTACATAAATCATGACATACAAAGGGCTGACAGATAATGTAACATGATCCATAGTCTTGCCCTCAAGGTCATTTAAGGTCCCCAGAGGATGAATCCTAATGATTCAGGTGTGTGTGACCTTAATCAAGCACCAAGAGGTCAAAGTATTTATTTAACTAGTGAAACATTTGTCCAAAACCTTTTCATATATTTAAAATATATAATAAAATATAATATATTTTAATTTATAATTAAAGACTAAGGACATTCCCGTCAGCCTCAACTGTAATCTGTATTTTAGTTTAGCAAATTAGCGACTGTGAGAATGCTAACATACTAAACTAAGATGGTGAACATGGTAAACATAATACCTAACGTTTGCATTTAGCTCCAAGCACAGTAGATTTTTCTTACTTTAACATTACATTTAAAAAATATTTTTACAACATGTAACTGTAGGCTAGAGTAGCTAACAGAGGCTAGCTAGAAAAGCTAAGTGTGCTTCTAAAGTTAAGGCTGATGTTTTTTAACAGAACTAAACTGACGATTTATTGCTTTGCTTCTTTATTTTGGAAACATATCATTTTATTTCTAATAAATCTTTTCTTTTTTCTTTTTAGCAAACCTATTTGTCAATTTATGAGTTAGCAACCATCCAAAAATGTATTTGCGAGCATTCTTGGGAAAGTGTGTGTTCACTCGGTAAGGGGTTTTACCGTTTCACAACTAAATATAAATCTACATGACCTTTACACACCAACCAATTCTTCTATCTTAGATGTAAGACATCATTTACACACACGACCTCCATTAGTTGCTCCAGGGTCATGTGACGGGTCATAGATGTTTGATGCAACTGCAGAGGCTCAGCTGACAAACTGACACGTCTTAATTTAAAATGTTTCTTATGTTTAGTCTCAGATTCCTCTGACTGCTTGTAGGATATATCTCAATATTGCAGAGTGTCATCATCTGCTTCCTGTTTCCACAGGACGTTTGACAGAAAGGGCAGAGAAGTGAGACGAAGTGAGTTTCCCACAGGAGGAAGTTACACCAGCCCCATCAGAGAGGGATCTTTTGAACTGCATGGAGACAGAGTCACCAGACTGGGCCTGAACATGTACGTATAAACTGTATACTGCTGCACCTTAATGAAGCTTTAACCCATAGCTTTATATGGGTGACAGAATATAAGTGTATGAGAACATGACGCTGCTGTGTTTTGTGTTTCATGAATTAAAGATACACTGTGAACCATCCAGAGGAGACACACACATCCAAGGCTCCCTCTGTCAAGGTATAATATGAAGGGTTTGCTGAAAAGACTTAGTGGGCACAGAGCCAGTGGCCTGAAGGCTCAGGGGGCACCAAAGAGTTTCCTGTTGGGGTCACAAGGCTCAGCAAAAGTAGGAATTTAAGTACATTTTACAGCAGAATAGCTCTGCTTTAAGAAGATCTATCCTGCATTGGTGGTTTTCTATAATATTCTCTATAGTGTGCCACAGTAGCTATGGAGAGGTGTAGCTTTGGGAAAGACGTGTACTGCCTCTCTTCATCTCCATCTGGACTAAAATAGTGAAGTTCAGAATTTGTGTTCAACCAAAAAACCACAGAAAAGAAGTGAGCAGTGTATTCAGATCCTTTACTGAAGTCAAAGTACTAATATCAACCTGTGAAAACACTCCACTGCAAGTAAAAATCCTGCATTCAAAATGCATAAAAGTGTTATCAGCAAAGTAAAAGTACTCTTTGTGCAGAGTGGAGTATAAAGTAGCAGAAAATACTCAAGTAAAGTACAAGTGTCTCTAATTTGTACTTAAGTACAGTACTAGTAGTTACATTCCACCACCGCCATTGTTTTATAATACATCCATGCTTACTGGCACACCTACATGCAAAGAAGATGCTAAATGGCTGCATTTATACAGCGCTTTAAACCAAAGGGCTTTACAATGTGCCTCTTACACGCCCATTCACACACACACACACACACACACACACACACATAGCGAGCTGCTGTGCAAGGTGCTGCATCGGGATCGAACAGCCACCCCTGTGATTAGTTAATGACCCGCTCCACCTCCTGAACCACAACATGTTATTAGTTACACCTGTGCTCATCTCTGACAAAAAGCAGCTCAAATTTTTACACGGATATAGAAATGCAATTCCAGTGGTGCAGCGTACTTTATGTTGAGGTACTTGTACTTCACTAAATACTTGGACTCCTCTACATTTCAGCAAGAAATATTACACTATGCTTGTATGACAGCTATAGTTATTAGTTTAATCGTCTTATGAAATATGATGCATTGTTGGAGATTAAACTACCTAATTGTATATTAAGTAGTTAAAAGTATCTTTCTCTCAATCACCTACAACATTAAGATGCTGCTTACATATTAATACATCAGAAATAATAATAAAATTATACAATATTTAGTGATATGTAAAGATAAATTCTGCATAAGCACCTTTATTTTTGTTACTGTAAGTAATTTTGTGTACTTTTATTTAAATAACATTTTGTAAGCAAGACTTTTACTTGTAAAAGTGTTTTTTACAATGTTATATTGTCACTTTTGCTGAAGTTAAAGATTTGGATATAATTATCTCCTCACATTACTTATGCTTTTGATTATGCATTGCTTACAGTGTACTCTAGGCTTGTAACCATCTTCCTGTTCATGTATAACTTCCTGAGCACCTCCATCCTGCTGCAGGCACATGACACCCCCAACCTGCTGGCCAAAGAGGAGCTGAACCTGCTGTCTCGTCTGATGGGCAGCATGAAGGCCGAGGACACGCCCAAAGCTGAAACTGGCTTTCGGATCAACCTGTTTATTACGGACGAAGAGGAGGAGGAGGCGTGAGTGCTTTTCTTTTCTTGTCTTTGTCTTTTCTCTGCAATTAAATGAATTTCCACAAAGATGACATTTATTTTGGTCAGCAGGGGAGCTTCAGGTGGAGCTGAGGAGTCCTTGTTTGGAGTGATAAACATACAAGCGATGCAGGTAGGGTGATACGGTGATACGGTAATGCTGTAGGCTGTCACCAAACAGCTTCTAGTTATAATCAGTAAGAAACCGCAGCATGTTAAAAACAGCAGTCAGTGATGTACACACACCTCCTTATGCTGACATATACTGTAATTGAAATAATTAGGATGACGAATAACTAAGTAAATTAAATGGGATTTGAAGATATGGTTGTAACATTAAATCACACTTTTCCTTTATAGACTGTATTAGCAGCCATCCTTTTGAATAACTGCGCTGGTTTGTTAATCATGAATAATGTGAGCAGTCGAGATGTTTGGTGTTTGTTTGACTCAGGATGAACAGGCTGCGACAGAGCTGGCTCGAATCTCCGGGCAGTTTGCAGAACGAGAAGAGTCGCCTGAAAACACCAGCAGCAACAAAGGAGACGACCTGCTGGCCATGATGGACGACCTCTGACTCTGTCGTGTTGTTTCAATGACACATTTAGTGTTTCGACTTTGCTTTACTGCCTAACTCTCAGGAGTGTTTATATCAGGTCAGATCACATCACTGTGAGCTTCTGATTAATATGCAAAATATGCAGTTGTTGATGTATTCAGTTCTACACTCTGCTGTTAAACATAGATAAATATAAATGACTACTGTAGCACCTATGCACTGACTGACATTAGACAAAACACTTTTTAACTTATTTAGCTATGTTTTTAAATGACTAGCACTTGGAAAAGTATCACATGAATGGACAACAAATTGTAAAACCTGCTATATTTGATAATGTATTTTCTTTTAAAATAAATTAATGTTTTCAATAAAGCATTTATTAAAATGTTTTTGTTTGTGCTCTGTTTTAAGACAAAATTTGTCATTATGATGTAGATTGAAGCAAATACATACATACATACATATCACATTTCCCAAATATTCCACTTTTTTTGCATTATAAATAACTTACAGAAAATATATTATTAAAATGCATGCTGTTTGCAAATGTATGATTGTATTTATTCCTTGTATTTATCAAATTTTTGCTTGACATGGTATATTAATTGCTATTTTATCAATTTCACATGACATTCTGATAATTATGATCATTTATGATTCAATTTATCTTTTATATTATCATATTTTTTATTGTATTTTATATTTTATATATCATAATTCTGTCTTATATATTTTCCATGTCCAGCTGTTATCTTGACCAGGACACAGGACTGTAAGAGAGGTTTTTTTTTGTGAGGCCCCTTCCTGGTGAAATAAATGTATATACATGTATATACATTTATTGGGACATGTATTTATGTATTTACATATGAATATAGTTGTATCAAATGGTGAATGGTATTATTTTCTACAGTATTCAGGATTTTAAACATTAATATATTCTGGTATCACGCTGTACTGTGTAAGTAGCAGCCTGCAGAGGGCGCTGTCGTTCTCTGTGTTATGGCGAATCGGCAACGCAAAGTGAAACGTCATCACGCTGCGCTTCCGGGTTCGGACTTCTTGCGGGAAAAAACAACTTTTTGAGGCATTTGAACGGTTTGTCGCTACCTGTAAAGATTTAGCGCTGGGTTTTCACGTGAAATGAGGATATAACAAATGCAGGTAAATGTCAGACACAACATAAAGGAGTGACCGTATGATATGCGCTCTCTTCAGGCTCGCCGCTAAAGCTAACAGAAGAGCTTGCTAGTTTCACTTCTACCAGCGTCTCTCTCTAATAAAAGTGCTCCTTTTGAGGCGAAGATTGATGAGCGAAACTAGCTGCATCCTCTGTAATATCCTCCATATATCGATACCGGTATCACGTTGTTTCTCATCCGTTTTGACGTGTTTTGCTCGCTGTCAGTTTTTGTAAGATAGAGAAATAGTTATATGTTGTTTTCTGACAGCAAACATTTTTTGGGCCAACACTGATGCTGCTTTATAAGGCTAGTATTAGCCCATATCAATAATGTATTGTATAATAATGTATAACAAACAAAAGCTTTTTGATGAGAGTTCATGCAAGTTTGTTATTAAAAATGCTAATATTCTCTATCTACTGTTGTTTGTTATATATAATTAATTTCTATGAGTAATAATATCTTGACCTTTTTTAGATCTTGTTCTAAAAAGTGGCTGCATCTTTGCCTGAAAAGTGCTGTATAAATAATGTTATTATTGTTATTATCTTTTTTTTTTTACTGACAAAGCTACTTCTGCAGTTTTACAGCTCTTCTCAGCTCCGTTTTGATTAGAAAGTTTCACGTTTTCCAGTTTTTGGTTTCTGTTTACTTCAGTTTTTCTTTAATGACCACAGGACTGTAGACAAACATCAGTAAAACATTACACATAAATAACAATTCTCAGTTTTGCCAATGAATTGTATAGTTTTAGCTCATCTTCTGCCCGTGTGCAGGTATCCCTGACCTTTGGAGGTCCTCTTCATCAGAGTCCATGGAGTCACAGGGAACTGAATCCCCGGCATCGAGCTCGGGGCCAACCGAGGTCATCAACTCCATCCGGGAGCGCACAATCGCAGAGAACAGCATGGTGGTCCTGCTGCAGGGCCTGCAGGGAGAGGTGGCCACGGTGGACCTGAAGAACGAGAGCACGGCGCGGGGCCGCGTGGTCAACGTGGACGCCTTCATGAACATCCGTCTGGAGGACGTACTCTACCGGGACAGACGGGGTCAGCTCACCCAGCTGCAGGACCTGTTCATCACCGGCAGGAACGTCCGCTATGTTCACATCCCAGACCACGTGGACATAATAAAGACCATGCAGAGCCAGCTGGCCAGGATCCACCGCGTCCGCAACTTTGCCAGTCACGGAGGAGGCAGAAAAGAGTACGCCAAGAACACAAAATAACTTCTTTTGTTTTTCACAGCGGGATACAAAACTCCGTTGGGTACGGCTTGTGCAAGACAAGATCAAAAATACAAGCACTACACTAGACCAGCAGTTTTTGTTGTTGTGACATTGTTGATATTTTTCTTCAGGCCTCTAAAAATCAACCTCTCTATTAAGTGGTTTTAAGTGGTCACAAGCTGAAAAGGTTGACAATAATAGTCTGATCATTTTTTCAGATTTCAAAAATCTAATAACGTATATTGAGTTATACTTTTTTTTTTTTTTTTGTTTGTTTTTTTTTTATAAATAGCAACTAACAACTGTTTTCTTTAATGATTAATCTGCCGATTATTTTCCAACTGTTAATCTCTTTTCTTGAATGGAACAAATCTGTGAAAAGTGACCTTTATAATTTCCCAAAGTCCAACCACGTCTTCGAATGTCTTGTTACATCTGAGATATTTAGTTTACATGATAATAAACTGAGAAAAGCATCAAATACTGACATCTGTGAGACCAGAGAACAGCTGAAACATGACCGAAACAATCGATTATCAAATGTGTGTTGTCTTTGTGTTTTTGTAATCCAGTAATCTCAATTTATTTCCAACAGTTAAGAACAATATTTTGAAAAACACACATAAAGTATGAATAAAGAAGTTTACAATGAACCCCCCAAAAAACATCTCTGTTCCAGCACGTGACCGCTTTATAAAAATAAAAGGCTACACAATAAACAGGTGTGTTTGTGTCCCGCACCACAAAGCGCATCTGTCTGTCTGAAACCAGCCCGGAGGTAAAAACCGCCCGTGTGCAGGAAAACATTCGTCATGATCAGTGCAGGTCTGTTTCCACAGCCTCCACCTCGCGAACATCTCGGCTGCACGCACAAGTGATCTGTCGCCCTGCCGTGATTGGTCCCGTGACATCCGGCCGGGCAGGACGGGACCGCGTTCGGCCAATGGGAAGCAGCGGAGCCCGCGTGAAGGGAAGAGGGTGTTTCACTTGGAAACCGCCGTCTCCCCGTGTTCTCCTGATGCACAAGTACCGTTGAGAATTTGAGGAATTTGCTGTGGGGTGTGTTATTCCTCCATGGTGTCAGGAAGAGGACAGGCCTGACATAACACAGGCGGAGGCAGATAAACCCTCCACTGTGGATGCATTCAACAGCCGTGTCATTTAATTTTTCAATTAAGAGCAGCATGCACACAGGAATGTCCCTCGGCGGTGGAACCATTGTTTGGCTTGTGGCCTCGGTGTGTTTTTTCGGGACATGTTTTGCTCTTGAGAGCGTCTGAATGACAGCAGCCCACATAATGACTGCTTACTGCTCTGCTAAAGACACGGCCGAGTGCCACATCAACACTCACTACGCTCAGAATAGCACGTGACAGAGGCTCGACCGCATAAACAACCTTTTTACAACACATTACACGGCCTGACGTAGTGTCACGGACTCCACCCGTGGTCAAAGAAGTACTCGCATCATTTACTTAAGTATAAGTACAACAACTTGAAAATACTCCAAACCAATTCAAGTCTTATTGGAAAAATGTATTTAAAGCATTAAAAGTAAAGGTCCTTTACTAAAGTACTTGTTTTACTGTTGGTGCTGGTAATGCTTCTGTACGTTTACTTTAGGGTTTTAAATGAAGGACTTTTTACTTGTTTAATCCTCAAACAACTGTTTAAATGTAGCTGTGGGAACATCTTTACAGGTGAAATGTAACAAGGCGCCACAACTAGACACCGTTTATTTGTGATGAGTCCAAACGGTTGAGAAGCCCCGGATCAATCAGAATGCATCGTTTATTCCACTTTAATTGACTTAAATTTCTTTTATTTAACCAGGTTAACGTCTTTTTTAAGGGGGCAGCATGAAACCATTGTTACAACAATAAATACAAACGTATATATCCAGTTAAGATACAGTTAAAGGGTAAAGACATAAAAGCTCAAATGTAGTGAAGTTGAAGTAGTAACTTAGGTACAGCACAGGAGTAAATGTACTTAATTACTTTCCACCACTGGACACCACCTGTTCGTCTGCAGTTTACTCTGCTCTCCTGTTTCTTTTTTCCCTTCCTCACGTTGGGATTAAAATACAAAGAGCTCAATGAGTCCAAGAGCCCCCGAAGCACTGCGGCCTGCGCCCACGGCCGCCGACTAGCTGTTTCCTGTCCCACCCTCCTGGCTCAGCAGCGAACAGACCTCACTGTTTGTGGATCACCTCCCTCTGGTCAGCTGTGCAGCTCAAATCTGCACAGAGGCAGAAGAAACCCCAGAGATTTCTATAAAAGTAAGGACTCCATAGTGCGGTTTGCATCTCGGGGCTTTTATTTTGGCGTCACATGCCAGTGGTCCACGCATGAGTTTGAACTCATCTCTCAGGAAAAGGAAACACCTCCTTCCTCCACACAAGGAGCATTTCTGGCCGGTCCTCCTCCTCTGGAGGATGAGAGGGAGGGGGTCGTAGTGCTCCTTCTGCGACAGTCCAGCAGCAACAGCAGCTCCTCTGCGTGGCCGACAGCCTCTCACTGCCTCTCTGTCCACATTATGGGATGTTATCTGACAGATCGGGTCCACATCTGGGTCTAAATTATTTGTTTTCCAGCTGTGCAGCGCTCATCCAGGACTGAGGTGAGTTATTGTCTGACTTCAGATGATGTTCATGTTTATCTTTTACTCTTTTTCTTCAAATATATACAGTTTTCATGTAAAAAAAGATTGTATTGCACATTACAGGGGGCTTCCTGTCAGACCAAACTCACATTTCTACATTTTCACAAATATACTGCAGTTGCTCTGCTGTCAGGCAATAAACAAGGCAATGAACTAGTTTATTAGTAGGGTCTGCACCATGTTCTTTACAATACCACAGACCATAAACATCTTTATAGGAGCAGTGGCTACAAAGTGCCCAGAATCATCAACACTTTGAACACAAATTGAAGGAGAAAACCCAGCTTGTTTCATGTGTTCTTATATTTTCTTGAGACCTCTTTTTATCCACTTTCTTCTGTGCTTGATGGAAGTGTTTTTGACAGCAGCTCCGTCTCAGAGAGACTGTAAACATTTAGTGGAAACAGGGTTGGCTACTGTTAAATACGTCTTATTTTAAATGATTTCAGGTTTCATCTTTTGACTTGAATAGGATTATCTAAGCAGGAAGTGTGGGAGGGTTGAACGGGAGGGCATTTTATGGGTTTACATAAACAGCTACAGCTGCCGGCCTTTGCATGTGTATAGTTAAGTCGAGAAGTTATTGGACTTGTCTGGAAATGTTGGGTGTTAAATCTGTCTGCCCGAAACTGCGGCTGCATAAAATGGACATTTGTCTCCCTCTGGTATTTGTGATGTGCTTCCAGCTCGGACAAACTTCACCACAGACGGCCTGCAGCTCTGTGGAGTTCTGCATAAAAACAAATGCATAGTGTCGTTCTGTAAGTGAGAAAACAGAACTGCAATCTGCAAGAAATTGCAAGCAATCTTTAGAACTTATCAGTGTTGTTTGTACAAAAGTCTCCATCGTATCCCTTCTGTTTGTAGTTTAGGCCTAAAGATGTTATTTTTTTAAAACGAGAGAAAAAGGTCAGCAAGTGCAGTTAGATATATTTAACAAGTAGTTTTTCAATAGAAAACAACTTGTTAAATATATATTCATCATATACACTACCGTTCAAAAGTTTGGGGTCACATTGAAATGTCCTTATTTTTGAAGGAAAAGCACTGTACTTTTCATTGAAGATGACTTTAAACTAGTCTTAACTTTAAAGAAATACACTCTATACATTGCTAATGTGGTAAATGACTATTCTAGCTGCAAATGTCTGGTTTTTGGTGCAATATGTACATAGGTG
>JAVQJD010083288.1:0-21401 GCA_036023655.1 Nannoperca australis | reverse complement strand
TCTGTCTGTCTGTCTGTCTGTCTGTCTGTCTGTCTGTCTGTCTGTCTGTCTGTCTGTCTGTCTGTCTGTCTGTCTGTCTGTCTGTCTGTCTGTCGTAATCCTGAAATCATGTTTCAATGGAAACGTGTAACTCAGTGGGGCTGAGTGTATTCTTTGGCACAATCATTTGTGAAGCAGATAAACAAAACAGAAAGACAACAAAACAATAAAGAGAGAACAAATTCATTTATACAGATGAGATGAAAATCCCCAAAGCCTTAGAAATGTCTCGCCTCATAACAAGCAGAGAACAGGAAGCACTATCTGCAGCACATCCGTGCAGCTGATTAATCTTTTTCTTTCTTTAATCTGCTCCAACCTTTCATTAAGCTCTTTGAAGGTCTGTCCATTTTTGTTTGTTGTATTTGCAGTTTTTTATCATTTATTAATATCTGTAAAGTAAACAGTCCCTACATCCACTATTCTGAATATGTGTTTGAGAAAAGGAAAACTGTAAAAGCCCCCATGTTCTGTTTATTTACTGATATGTTGCATTATAAAGAAATCTCAGTGGCCTGAGCCAAACAACCAAGCCAAGCCAAGTGAGAGAAACAGGAGCTTAGTAAGAAAAAGGAAGGAAGCAACTGCCAAAAGTTCAATGGACAGCCAAGACATCCTCCTAACTCCCTGCAACTGGATGGAAATGCTAACAAGCACAAACTAAGGTCACCAACACAAGTGGGAGTGACAAACTTACTTTCTGTAGCTCTGGTGAGGGGAGGTATAAATGCCTGATGAACACAGTATTCCAGGAATTAGCTATCTTAAAATCGCAGGAATTATGCAAATTCATCCCCTCAGACCATCTTTTAAATCAATTTCTCACAAAACTGGGAGAATGCTTGACAATCCTTTCAATAAATGCCATTTTCGGCATTAAAATAATCTGAATCCCATTCAGATCTAATTTGAGAAGCCAGTAAGATAAAAATCAAACATCTCCACAACTCTTTCAAACCCATTGAAGTGCGATGATGAGGATTTTCTTCTCGTGTCAGTTAGCGTTTGCAGGCTGTGTTCCTCCCAACAACTCTCCAATTGACCATTTGAAAAGTTACGTAACTGTATCACATTTAATCCATTTGGTTGAAAAAGATGTGACAGCGCTACACGGCACTGTTGGAAGCATGAGGTTCACTAAACAGCTAGTTTAGCTTCCTGGTTAGCAGAACACATAATTCCTGAGATGCTTAAAGACTCCTGAGCACTTTTTCCCTCTCACTGGAATTTACCACATATCATGATTCAATATGTTCTTTTTACTTTTTAAGTTTTGTCTTTTTTAAACACCTAAATAATTGCACATTTTAATTGCACTGTTTTTGCCACTGCAACATCAGCCTTTTCTTTGTTGCAATAATCACAATGCAATTTATTAATGTCAAATAAATTAGAGACACCTGACTTAATGGTCACATTGATATATTGAGGGTGTGTATAACGCATAAATCATATCAACTATCTGCCCCCAAACTTGATTTGTTCCTAGGTATTTAATAAAATACACATTTTATTAATCCATCTAGGAGGAATGTGGGTGTAGTCGGTTTGAGGATAACATCAACTTAACCTCCCTGCATGATTCTGCCTTTACGTGGAAAACATAACTCTTCCCGCCTGCGTAGACACATTATTCTCACTCTCAGCACTTGCTTTACTGTTACACTTTTTAAGTTTTGAAACTGCTGATAACATTCTGAAGTCGCAGCTTAATTGAAATCTGCTGCCGCATTTATGGCACCATTTGTGTTAATTACAAAAGTAGAAAAAGTGGTCACTCACAAACCTGCTCCAGAGGCTCCAGATGATTTGGATTGCCTCATGATGAAGGGCCGGCAGCAGCTGTGAGACGGTGGGTGGAGTGAACCCTAGAGCACAATGAAGAAGACTTAAGAGGCTGAAATGTTTGAGCAGTTTTCAGTCCTCTTTGCAACAATTATCTCAAAAGCACTCAGAGCCTTTGGAAATGTTAAAAGTTCAGATTTCTTTTTTCTACCTTTGTGACAGTAAAATTTGTTTAGACGGCAGAAATTTGGAGCACCAGGAGAATTCTGGGAGAATATGTGCACATCAAAGCGAGAGCAACATGAGGCAGCTACAGCCACTCAGGACTTTAGATATTGTGTCTGACGAGCACTGAGGAGAAATGGACGGGGCAGGTGGAGGAGAGAAGCCTCTTAATGCTACCAGGGCCGCCGTTATATCACAACTACCCTTCCAGAGTCAAAAAGAAATGCTATGTAGGAAAGCAGGATGTGTCTGCATTACACATAATACTAAAAGTGAAGACCTGTGTACACTTTTGTCAGGTGGAAGTAGCTCCAGTTACTCAGAGCTGCATGACGATCATGAGGAAATGCCAGGCACAAAACAAACACTCAAAGTGCACAAAAGTGATGACCACTGATTCCTATAGCCTTACATATGGAAGTGCAATTGACATACTATTGAAGCTGAAGACACTGGGCTGCTTTAATGAGCAGTTTTGTGTGTAGAAACCCACGTGTGCACACTCTGAAACATCAAAAAATGATATGAATGTTTAACAAGCAAAGTCTTTCCAACCATCATCCGCTGTGTCTCTGTCTAGACTTCTTCTGTTTTCCATTTTATGCAGTGAGAATACTTTGTCCTTTCTTTTTTCCACAAGTTCTCAGCTAGCCACTTCTGCAAGTGTGTGTGTCTGAATGATGTATCATTATTAGGATGATGGTACGACTTAAAGGTAGGTGTGTTTTTGCCAGAATTGGCTATTCTGGCTCCTGTGGCTTCAAAACATCGTTTCAGAAATTTACGAGAGTTGCGACACATGTTTTTTCACTCTGCTATAAACTGTACCATTTTAAGCCCAGTGCTGAGAAATGTTTGTCTGAAATACAGCATTGACTACTGCCTACAAACACCACACTTGCTTTTGTTTTTTCCACAAGTCATCTGGGCAGAGTTCCCAGCACCAGCGGAAGAAGCCAGAAATGCCCCCGGGACTAAATGACAGTGATACTAAGGAGGATAACATGTTTGTGACAGAGACTGACAGAACCATGGGGGATTATGGGAGAAATGTTTACAGCTGCGAACAGGAGGGGAAACCCAACTGCTGTTGATGTGAAGCCTATTAGCCTGCTGCATCAGTGAAGGGAAAATCCTACTTATTTCAGAGCACATCCATCCTTACATGCTCAGTGTGTTTTTAGTTCCACTTTGCTATATTTTAGTGCATTTTGAAGCCTAATTGTCACTTTTGGTGCTGGCATCTAATCCAATAAATCTAAGTGCTACCCAACGAACAGTAATTTGAACCAAGATGTAATCGCGTGCTGAATCATCCCGTTCTTGCCAAGTGGAAACTCCTGCATGTGGCAAAAATGAGTAAATTCTTATCCAGGTTGCATTTGCCCTTCTGTAAAGTGCCAGGAAATGATCAAACATGAGGGTGCTTTTACCGCATGTGAACGCAGCTCCCTCAGAAGTTAATTACAGTAGATTGCGGCGGCACCATGGGAAAAACAACACACAGGACAATTGCATCTCATTACGGCTGCAGCGAGATGAACGAGTCTGAACTTGTTTCAGCAGCCGCAGGGAAATGGGAGTTTGGGGATTGGATTCTTGTTAATTTGACATGACTTAGATCATGTGAGACCAAACACAAAGGATTTCTCAAGAATGATGTTGTTTACTGAAAGGTCAGTTTTATTTTCATTTCTGTTTTAAACATTGTCTGATGGAGAACTGTTTACCACGAGCGATTTTCATGTGGGAGGACGTCACAAACACCAACGGTGTCACCGCTGTGATGCATGTGTTCTTTGGGAGTTAGCTCGGTGCCATTAAAGTCAGTCTAAGTAATTGCAGATATTGGATGTGACCAAAGGAGGAGTGATACTCCCGGGGCGCTGTTTGTACATCGCTCAATCCTGAGCCAGAAATCAATTGAAAACTGTTCTGCTGTGCATCTTAACAGAACGCCCTCAAACTGCTTGTTCCAACAGTATGTTGTCAGGAAGAGCTGAGAGTGTGTGCATGTGGGTTCTTATAAGAACTGGTCATAAATATAGAAAGAAAGTTGTGTGCTTCTTTTTGATTTGCACTGATCAGGACAGACGGACTGCAAGGACAACAGCTCTGGAGGCAGCATTACTCTTATAGGCGGAATATGAAGCACCTTGATAAAGAGTATGATCACACTGCTTTCAGATCTTTCAGATCTTTAAGGCCTCTTTTGAGTTAAAACCACTAATTCTACACGTTTTTTATACATTGCATTTACACTACAAATCATAAAAGTGGAAGATAGGAAGATTGTCTTGCTGAACAAAACATGTAAGTGTCATAAATCTATCATGTGATTTACAGCATCTTCCAAATTCTAAAAGTATTTCTTTGTACAGAAACAAGACCATCGTGTTGAAAGCTGGTGCAGCAGGGTAGCAGCATGCATTTCTGTTTACCACAGTATCTTTTTTTTATATTACCACAAGTGGGGTGCCAAAGTTGGAATCTTCAAATTCCACCCATGGTGACTGGTCTGGTTCCAGACGTCTGAATCTCTGCCCACGTCTTTGATTTTCGCTGGGATTCAAATATGCCTGAAATGCTCACTGACGGCTGTTTTGCCAGAAGGAAAAAACAACTAATCAGAGGTATAGGCTAGATTAAGAATGGTGTTATCATCCAGTAACAGACCCAGAATCAGTTTCAAACTAAATGGTCATAAGCATTGATGAGATTGATGCAGTTATAGTTCAGAAACATAATAGCTTGTTAATCGGCATATTTCTACGGCAAACCTTAAGTTAAGCGCTCCTAGCAACTAGTTCAAACTCCGTTTCAACTGAAAGTGGTGCTGAGACGGTCAGCGACACCTAATTGGTTTTCATTTAGCTGGAGAATATTTCAGGACATGCAGTATTTATATATTAAGAACTACAACTGATGAAAACTGCCTTCTTCACTGGTATTTAATGAATAGCCCACCTTATAAACAGAAGACTTACATGAACAGAAGTTCAGACTGAATGATGAAGTGAAAACCAAATGTAAATGCAGTGGCCTTCATTTCATGTTGATCTCACTGGTTAAACTACAACAGGTGAACTCTTATTGTGAAGTTGAGGTTTTGGCATTCACTCTTCTTCAAGTCAGACTATATTACAAAAAAGATACATGAAAAAACGTTAAGAACATATCTCAGTGTATGGATTTGCAAAATAATAAAAATTGAAAACGGATAAAAGTAAGAAACAAAGGCAGATGTAATGGCTTTGCTTGGATCTCAGTGTATTTGCTGTGGAGATGCAATGCCCCTTGGTGACACTGCACTGCATGAATGACACTGAGGTTTATGTCAATAAATGTGATTATTTTATTAATCCATCTGGGAGAGATGGTGGGGTAGGGGGTTAAAGTCTGCTCTGGGATAACGTCAAGTCAACCTACCTGCATGACAGACATAGAAGTCTTCCAGCCGGTATAGACTCAGTATTCACTGTCTTTTCACTGCTGGCTACATCCTGAGCCAGCACCAGACATGACTATCAGCTGACACATTTGGGATTCAGGGAAGAATCACAGGTTTAGTCAGCAGTGTTGTTCAGCCTCTTCAACAACATGTGCTGTTTTCCTATAAGGCACTGACTCTTAGTTCAAAAGTGCATGTCTAACTGTGTTTACAGAGCATTAAATGTGAAGGAAGCTTCTTTCAATCCACAAAACTGTGAAATTCAAAGATGGTTTATGGTGTAAAAATGTATAATGTACTGCTAAGGACAACCGTGTTGCTATAATCATTCGATGAACTTGTTACCTTCATCATGTGGGCTGTCTGACAGTTGGATATTTTGGATATTGTTAGGATTTCTAAGAGTTTTCAACAGATAGACATTGTTCCCAGGAATAACTGATAAGAAATCGGTGGTAATCCAGCGCCAGGATTTTTGCCAACAGAGATGATGTTTTCATACCTCTAACTAAACAACAAATGGAGATAGAGACTTGATCCACATTCAAAGGGGAGGTTTGCAGGCTCAAGTAATCTTGGTGTTAATCTTGGGTGCGTCGAACGATGAATGGTGCAGCGCTGGCACAGCTTTGTGCTTTCCTCCTTTTAACTACTCTTTTCTTTGTGTGTGTGTGTGTGTGTGTGTGTTTCTTTCAAGAGAACTTTTCATTAAAAACAGTCCAATAAAATGCACAAATCCATCTCAGGAAATTCTTCATTTTGATTACGTACTTTGGTCCTGCTGTCTCTTTCTATTGTATCATTGACGTGCCCACAATCAGAGTAAGGAATGTAGTCCGGGTATTTTTAGGACTTTGCTGGCAGGGAAAGAAAAGCTTTGTGACGGCAGACATTATCACATGAAGAGTTCACTTGCAAACACCTTGTACCCTTTGGTAAATAAACCGTGCTTTATGGAGCATCCTAAACTAATAAAAGGTGGTTTATGTTATTTATCAAAATGTCAAAATGCAGTTTTCTTCATTTTTTTAATCTCCCAACTCAGACTATGACAGTGTTACTTTGTTTACCAGTGACTTTGTCTGTTTACTATGTTGAATTTTGTTGTGCATGCTAAATCCAGATCTTCATTTTTAGTCATGTGTAAATTCTTGTATCGCTATAGATGATTTTCATGTGATGTACACTTTGCTGTTACATTTTATGGTTGAAAGATCCATTAAGGGATATTTTTGCATATTTAAATTGAACAAAATGACGATTTTACTCGTGCTGTACTTCATCTTGTCAGGGTTGATGTCATTGTTTTTCAAATGCCATGTTATATCATATTTTGGGATGGAAATCTCCGAACATCCTTGTACAGTAAAGCAAAGCTCTGGGGAAAGTCACATTTAACTCATTCCTTTAGCGTGTGTGTGTAACAAGAGTTGATCTGAATCTGTGTTAGTCTATGCTGCTGAACCAGTACTTTGCACTGATGGGTGACTTTTTCATTGTAGTATGACCCGATGACCTCTGACCCCTTTTGGTTTTTATTAATTAATGACTCTTGTCATTTCTAAGTTGTTAGCAGAGTTTGAATGGTGTGGGTTTACAGACCAAATGTATACGTTAAAGCTGCAGGTTTCAGAAACCCAGACTGGTGAATTCGTCTTAGACTCATGTATGGAGGTGTGACTGAGTATTCAACGTAGATGATTTATATTGCATCGCTGTAGCTGTGGTCACGGAGGAAGCTAATCATATCTGAAGTTGATGATATAACTAATCAACATCTGATATTGAAAAGACTAAAAAAGAGAATAACAGAGCTATTGCTGTAACATTGGTTACAGTCAACATGGTATTTAGTGTACAAAGCAGGAATTCTCTTTTCAAACGCGACATGTCTGCAAATCCTGCAGCAAGAGATGGTGTAGCTGAAGCTGAAACAAACAAGACTGGAGCATACATGCATGCACACACGTCTTCTCCGATGCAAGCATGACTATGTACGTCTATGCGCATGGGGGATGGAGGCTGCAGGACGGTGAGAAGGGCTGACAACACAAGCAGAACAGCCCGCAGCGTTGTGTACATGAATTAGCTCGCCTCGCAAGTCTGCACAGGAGAACCGGTTCGCACTATTAGAGTCAGGGCAACCCCCCGAGGTGACAAGTTGATTTGTTTCACACAATCCAAATGACCTGGTTTTTCTTTTACCCACTGACAAAGACAGCCCCCCCACCCCCATTTGAAAATGTATTGTTCAATATTCAATATTCATTCCATATAATACAGCCATTTCATTGTGCATGGATGTAGGACTGTACTGTATATAGGCTGCTGACAGTGTGTCACTTGTCAGCACATCTGTGCGTCAACGCAGACAAACCGCTGGCCTGATAGTACCCAGAAATGAATGTGACTAAGTTGGAAAAATTAGTATACCATATACTGCAGGGCAAATAAGAGAGGGGCAACTGCAGATTGGCCGAGTGATGTCAGAGGAGCAGTGGCATGTCAGCTCCTGCACTGGCTGCTTTTTATTCTTTTTTCTCACAGCAACACCTCATCTAGAGTTTCTCAGGGACAAGCAGGCACAAGCAGACAGGCCCACATTACACCATCACTAATAACAGAAGCTGGAATCGGGCCATGGGAAAAACAAATCTGTAACACTTGATTGTGGCTGTATTGCAGCCAGCCAGTCATGAAGTATTCATTCCAATTCTCATAAATGGCTTGTCTGCATGTTTGTGTGTCAGTGTGCTGTAACAGAACAGGGATTTACCCAAACAATAAAGTACAGAAGGATTGTGATCAGACAGATGTTTCATATTTTTCATATCAAAGATCCTGCCTTTTAAAAAACTGTGAAGTTAGCATGACCAACAATAACCAACTGCTTTCACTACAAATACTCAAACCTGATCTTTGCTCAGTGCAAAGCAAAGACGCAACGGCAAACATTTCAAATCAACAAAAAATGGAGAAGTGTTATATTGATGTGTCGATCTTGCAGATGCTGCCTTTAATCTACTGCATTCATATATCTGGAATAGTCTGGAAGTCTGAAGTTAGAGAAATATCTCTCCAAATGTTGTACTTTCAATATCTACAAACTCAACCAGCTGTCTCTGAACGTGGACTTTGACTGAAGAAGTGATCAGGTGAATTGTTCCACTGACACAGAATTACTGACTATATGAGCTCATAAATGTTTCTGCCAAATATGAATGCAAATGAGTTTTATTTGAACGTAGGGTTTACAGCTGTGAATGAGAAAATGTGCTGATATCCCATTAAAATCACGCTGGGTGTGATCACGCTGTTGTTCCATTCTTCACCGTCTACAGAGCAGCTCAGTTTGTCTCTGGATGACATTATCACTACAGTCTGGTGTTCATGTTATTTCACATTTCACAGTTCTACCAGAAATGTATAATCTTATCACAGAAGAATATGTGACATATATTCAACAATGGATTTTCTCCTTTAATTTGCAGCAATTTGCAGCTTTTCTCTGTGAATGATTGGCACGGATCACGTTCCTGACCTAAAACCTGTCAGTCATAATGACGAGCTGTCCTGTAGCCTGAGGCTGAGGTAACGCCTCTGGAGGCGACTGAAAGGGCAGACAGAGAGCAGGGTAAAAAGAAAAATCATTGCTTATGCAGACTGTCTGCTAGAACTTCCAGCTTTGCTAATCTTTCTACTTTGATTCCTAAATTGCTATGACATCATCATCACAGAAACACCAAATTCAGGCAAACAAGGGTACAAATGTATACATGAGTAGACACCAACTGATAAAATAAATCCTAATTAACGTAATTGTTTTGTTGGTGTATCCATGATGTCGTCAGTTATGTTAAATGCTAACCCGCTAACGAGTTTGCCCCATGGCATCAATGCTGAACAGGTGTAGTGTTTTTTTAAACTATGAGATCATTTTGATTTCCTGTTACGTGACTTGGCATGGGATTAAGCAGCCGACAGTGGGTGTTGGGCACCTCTGCAGGCGTGAGTCATTGCTATGAGAATCTTTGAGATTTGTCTCCTGTACAAATGCCTTGTTTATTCTCCCTGATTGCTGGATACACATGCCTGTCACCTCTGCATGCTTCAAAACACAGGTGTCTGGCTAAACATGACATACCACAGCACTAGATACTAGACAGTTTTGCTCCTCACGAGAACAGTATTTACCTTACTACAGGTAAACCCCACCCAGGCTTAGCAAAGGCTTAAGCTTCTTTTGCTTCAGCAGCACTATAAATATGTTAGGATGTACCTCTACCATATCATTATTGCATGTTGACTGCTACAGTTTTATACGAGTACTCTTACTATCATAAAATCTTCTCTACGATCATGATGACGTTAATTGTCAGGTCTGGACTGGTGTTTTACTCACACGTCTGCTGGATTCTCAGAACCTGTTATGACTTCTTAGGCCCTTATATGGATTCTTAGAACCTCATATGGGTTCTCAGACCTTGTTGTAGATTCTTAGAACCTGCATGTCTTTTACAAAACTGGACATGACTCACCCAGGTAAAAAAAAAAAAATTGTTGCAGAGGAACATTTCATACCGTACATTCATGGAAAATTCTTAACAACCACATTCAGGGTGTGATCTCATCAAATCCCCAAACCACAGGTTAAGACCCTGGAGCATGTTGTTTAAATTTACAAAACGTCTTCTCGCCAGTTCTGAGAATCTCCTCATCATAAAAACCACATAATTGCATGTTTGCTCAAATCGTTAGATGAACCATGCATAGTTTACATTTTTTCCTGACAAGCGACCTCTTGTGGCCATCCAAACAACGACGGTTGTCTCTCAGGTGGAAAGGAGGAGGTATCGTGACAGTTTCATACCGTCTCTAAACTTTGTAAACAGGTCAGACGATCAAAGTCTAATTTGACGGCAGAATGTTTTGACGTTTTGAATGAAATGTCAACTGTTGGATGGATTGCCATATATTTGGTACAGACATTTACGCCCCCCCTCAGGATAAATTGTAGTCACTTTAGTGATCCCCTCAACTATAATGGTAAACATTAAACCTGCAATAACTGTTGATTTGGTAAACTTGCTGCTTATTTTCACGTCCAACAGTTGGAGATGCGTTTGACTGCTATGCTCCACTATGTTCACCAGCTAACTGTGTCTGTCTGCCGTTTGCTGCTGAGCAGGTAGTGTACAGTCGACACCTTTCACATTGTCACATTGTCATTTGATACATTCTTGTTATAAAAATATCGACTACAGCCCCTTTAACATCAGTATGTTTGCCACGTTATTGTGAGAATGTTAGTTTGTGTACATTAGCATTACGCTCAAATCTCTCCTTCAAATCCCCCCCCCCAAAAAAAATCCAATATGCAATATGAACTCTTTGGTTGACCTGGTCATAACACATATACATAATAGACATAAGCAACCGGTGACCATACAAGACTACAAGACTACAATCCAAAAAGGTTGGCCTTCAGAATGTGACAAAACGTGCATGCATCCGGTTCTGCTAAGCAGGTCCTAAATCTTGCATACATCTGTGCAAGTATGTGTGTTTCTTGAGCTTTGTTGAATCTTCTCAATATCATCATTAAATGGGGGACCTCATGTAATGTTTAATTAACCCCAAACCCTTTGTGTTTCTGTGTCTTATGAATTGCCTTCACATAATGAAATGAAATGTTTCATAATGAGATGATGAGTGCCCTGCAGGTCCATTTCTGTAAAGTCAATATATTTGATTTTGTAAAAAAAAATAATAATAATAATTATAAAATAAATGAGAGGAGATTTTATATATTTGGAGTAAAGCAGAAAATCACCCAAAGACAATTTCATTTTTAACAAATTACATTCACAGTACACATTGTTCTCCCTGTAAATTAGAAACTTGATATTTATAGATGAACATTTGGTTTGATGCATGCCTTAGTGTAAGTAAGTGAGTGTGTGTGTGTGTGTGTACCCGTGCATGTTCCTGCACGTGTGTGCATCTAATTCGTAATTGATCCAAACTGGCAGAGGCACCTGTATGAGATCAATCTCCTCCACAGGCAGAGGGGCCAAGCTCCGCAGCATTGCCCACACAGATGGACCTCACAGCGGGCAGCTGTCCATGCGAACCCCCTTGCCCCTCACCAACGGATGGTGTATCGCAGTGGGAACGTCGTTTCACATCATTTCCAGTAAAGGCCTGGCCTGCCTCTGTGATGACACTTAGATGTTGATGATCTTCTTAGGGTGAGAAAGGCAGGGAGTTTTCTTTATTCTTTGTGGGAGGTTGTGACTGTGCGTATTTTTTCAATTATTTATAATCCATGTACAAAGCCTCTAGTGTTACCTGTATTTCAAGCATGCATGCTGGTCTGGATGTCATTTAAACAATCCCAGTTAACTTGGCAGCATTCTGTAAGATCCTTGATCTGTTACTTTAACAACCTGATTACAATGATAATATCAACGTTTGCTGTCACAAGGTGAAAAGACAAACTTAGCAGCCGTAAATGGGAAAGGAATCCACTTCACTTTTGGTTACGTGATGAATTTGAGGTGAGAATAACTTTTAAATGAAATGTATTTCTTGATAAATCAATGATCTTGATTTGATAATTACTAAACTTTGATTGTGGTTGTCCAGCAGCTATCCTACAGTGTTGAGGTGTTTACTGACTATAAAGACCCAGCTCAGCCCGGTGACTATCCAACACTGGCTGTCCAACTTAAAAGCACAACAACAAAACACAGGTGATTCCTGAATGTGGGCTTCCAGCTAACAAGATGTAACTAAAGCAACTATGGAGATTCACACCAGTCCCCTGACAGGCATGTTCTGGATCCTTCTGTCCACTCAGTACAAAGAGATGAAATTGTTATCAACCCTCCCATTCTGATTCCAAGCAAGCAGACATCCCATCACTTTCAAATAGTCTTCCTATCATTTTCTAAACTTGTACAACTGCTCACATAGTAATCCTTACTCAAAAATCACTATCACTATGCTTCCTGAGGGAGGTCTGATTGCAATCAACATTAAAAGACAAGGACATTGTTTCTTATTAACCATGGCAAGTATTCCCACTTTTAGATCTACTGTATGATCTTGTGGATTCACTTTTGGGATTGTGAAACATCCACCAGCCCAATGCTCACAGACCGAGCCGCTAAATAGAATCTTATTTACCCGACTCGTCCCACAAACTGCAAACAATAACAGATGTGGAAAATCTAACTCTAAACTCCATTTTGGTGTTGATGGACAAAAACCACACATAGAAACTCTATGATAATGTTTATTTTTGCATTGGCTTCCCTGTTTGGCAAAGGCATTCTTCAAAGCATCACGCAGCTGTGTACATTTTAATCATGGGTGGCCTCTGTGGATCAAATCCCGGCTCTGACATTGTTACTTCTGCTAATTGAAGGTCAAGTTTACCACTAAATGAAACTGATGTCATTGTCTCCCCACCTTCTTTCCAGTCACAGCTCCACTGAAGCCTTTAAGATGCAAGTTAGCCTACATACTTTCTTCTTAGCCCTCTTCCAAACTACTTTTTACAGCTCATAAAGTAGACAGCTGTCAGTCAGTAACTTTTTTTGGTGATCCTACCAACTTATGTCAAGCCAGGATACAAGTAGTCCTTTAAAAATCCAGGTCTCTGGGTTATATGGGGAAGGATTTTACAGGTTTCAACAGCCCAGAACCTGCAAACCGACAGAAGACAAACATTAAGAATGCAGGAGTGTCTCTCTCTCTCTCTCACTTTTTCATTCTGCACCGCTTCTTTTTTTCAGAGCATCCCAGCTTGTGTCGGAGAGAACGTATCGGGAAACACACCTATAAGAAGATTAAAAATACATGTGTGTGAGGGAGGCAGTGAATGAATGGGCCGTCTCCTGTTATGTAACACAGAGTTGTGTTCTGCAAAACATTCAGATGCCAGAGTTCAGGCTCAAGACATTTAGCTAGAGTAAGACTCCGGAGGAATGTCTGTGTGTGTGTGTGTGTGTGTGTGTGTGTGTTACAGCCTTTGGTTAAGTCTTGAGAGTCCAGCATGAT
The DNA here is from genome assembly GCA_036023655.1 of Nannoperca australis. Classification (NCBI taxonomy): domain Eukaryota; kingdom Metazoa; phylum Chordata; class Actinopteri; order Centrarchiformes; family Percichthyidae; genus Nannoperca; species Nannoperca australis. The sequence continues at coordinate 7,834 of JAVQJD010083288.1, read as the reverse complement.
TGAATAAGCAGACAGAAAAGTCAAACAGCAGAAAATCAAAGTATGATGAAACAAAAAGAAGAAGAAAAGGAAAAAAAGACAAAGAAAACAGCCAAAACCAGAGAAAGAAAAACAGACTCAGAGGGAGAGAGAGAGAGAAAGAGTGAGTGTGTTATGTAACTTTGTCCTGTGCCAAACTCCGGCTTGGCTTGCCTCGCTACTACGACGACAGAGATTTTCTCATGGAACAGATTAAACGGCGCTCCAGCGGGAGACCAGCAGATGCATGATGTGTCCCAGCTCTTCCAGCTCCCACAAACTGTAGTAAACCACCTCGGTGCACTCTGTGTATACTGCCTGAGGACACTGAGATGTACCAGTGCACGGCAGCTAGCTGGAACAGCGTGTCTGCACTTACAAACTGTACGCTCAAATGAAATTTAAAAGGTTCTCCATGAGCTCTGTGTTCCGTTTAGCTCCGATTTAAAGCCGTTTGGCCCCCGTTTAAGCTCATCCACCACTGGGCTCCTGCCATTTTGGGTGCTTATGTGGTGAATTTCAGTATGAAACAACCCTAACCTTTTTATGTGATTGTAGTTTTGCTTCTCTCTTAGTCAGTTTTCCAAGAAGAACAAGCCTTTTTCAGGTTCCAAGAAAACAAACCAGAGTCTGGCGAGTCTGGATTTGAAAGCGACTGAATGATGCACTCCGTTGGAATTTTTGAAGACTAGGAAGTTGCTAACCTCACAATAGTCTTGAAATAAAAACTAGAATTCCCTTTGATTTCCGAAAAAATATTTTTGCATCTTCCTGTTTACAGCATGGGGCATAAATGTGGTTGATGTTGTTCTTTTGTAAATTCTAAAGAGTATTCAGAGCTGTTCTGGGTATATTTGTGTGTTCACGAGAGAAAACTGATCTTTATCATTTCATAGAAATCCTGTAAGAGGAAGTCTGTAAACATACTGACTTTCACAAACTCAGTCAGTTGTGCAAACAAGATCCAAACTGTTTGTGAGGCAGATTTTCTGGAAATAAATATTACAATTTAGTAGACAGTCTTCAATTATGGTTTGTCACTAATACAAAGAAATAAAAACATATGAGGCTGAGGAAGTGTCACAAAGTAAAGATTTTCTTGAATTCTTACACCAAATAACTAAGATTCAGAAAAGCAGGGCCTTTTCTCTTGTGGAGGACAGCAAAACGTCATCTCCGGCAGTTGTCTAAAATAAATGTACTTCCTTTTTAACAGCCAAAACCAATGAGTTAAAAATAAAACTGTATTAAATGCAACTGGTCCACACACACAGAAGTGCAGCGTCAAATGCTGTAAACACAACACTGACAGACTAACACCTAATGAAGTTGTTGGTGTTGCAAACATGTTAGCAAGCAATTACTTAATTACCCAGCCAGCAGACACAGAGCAGCGGTACTGTAACACTCCAGTCCAATAATCACTCTTTTAGCACTGTTTCGGTCTCCGTCACCTCCTGAGAGGTGCTTCAGCTGCTAAATGTTTCACTTTCTTCACCAGCCGGTGGTCCATCGTTGATATCAAATTGATTTTTGCAGCTTTAAGAAATTGAAGGCCATTTTTTTATCAATGTGGGGGCACATATTATTCATTTGGTTTTGTAGTTCCAAAGTACAAATTACTAAAGTGAGACAGTGTGTATACTGAGCGCACAAAGTAGTAATTTGGGTTAATGATTTGTAATTTGAGGGCTCAAGTGACTTATCTGAGGGATCGCATGCTGTTTCATGCTGCAGCATGGATGGTAACACGTCTCATTCAATATTAAATTGCACCTAAATCAGCTTTAAGGAAATCTTTTTGTGTGATTAACAAAGTGAAGCATTTCAATGTTACCTTGAAACTTCACACTCTTTGCCCAGTCATGTCATCCAATCATGTGTGCCTTGCTCTCTTCCACCAACAACTCAGCTCTCCCATTTACTGCCTAATTGGGCTCTCAAGGATAATGGCCTATTTGTTTGTTTGTGTGAGTGATCTCGAGTCTGTGAATGTAACCGTGTGTTTTGTGTCTGTGTTGTTGTATTTGCATGACCAGCTGTGTGTGTGTGTGTGTGTGTGTGTGTGTGTGTGTTTGAAGATAGCCTCTTTCCTCAACATCAAGTGAATGAGGTAGATCTGTGGCAGGTGTGAGAACAGCTTGAGGCTCGTGTCATTAGCCTGCCACCAGTGTCATTCTGTCCTGTGCCGATCCAGCCTGGCACCATCCATCCACCACATGCCGCACACACACACTCTCCCTTTTATTAAAGTGTGTATTCGCTGCAAAGAGATTTAATGAGGACGAGCGCTGGTCTCTGTTTGTGACTGTTAAAGTGATTATGAAGGAACCTGAGGCGGGCTCCATAAGGAGCTGGCTTCATGTTGTTCCTAGCTGAGATGTACCCAGGCTCAGACCCAGCCGCCCTTTACTCTGATGACATTGTGCGTTTCAAGTTATTTTTGACTGTTGTTTTGCGTCCTAACTAGAGCAGCAGTCACACTCCATATGACTGTTGGTTACATAAAGGTTGAATAAAGACAATAATGCTTTGTCCTCCACATTTAAAAGAAAGTGAAAAGTGAGAGGAGCACAGTAGGTGTTGAAGTGTGTCATCTCAAGCGTTTGACACTTTATCAATGTGCAAGAGTCAACATGAGCAGAGGCTTTGGTGTGGACAAGGCACGGAATGGGGACAAAGTGACAGACTGCCCCGGTAAGCCTTTGGCACTGTAATCACAATGCATTTTGGGTAACACCGCATGACACGACCACAGGAGTCGGAAAATGAATTTTCCACCGTGGGCGCATGGTTTTGGGGTGATTAACAAGGTAAATGTTACTCAATACTAATTAACACTTATTGATGCTGATTAATGGGCAATGAAGGCTCCATTAATGTTTAATTCTTGTTACATGCGGCAAATGGAAGCCCCTCTGTGGTTTTACCTGAACTAATTTATGCGCATGTTTAATAAAAGTGTGGTAATTTGCAGGTTTCTATAAAATAAGAGCAACTGGAGCTGGCTGGTTGTTCACTGCATGTCACTTGTCCATTACACTATGCACCCGAAATATTTTTAACCTTTTTTTAGACAGGGAAGCTTTTCTGCACCTTTTTTTTTTCAAGCTGCTTGTCATTTATAAAGTTACACACACAAAATGCAACTTGACTCTTTCTGACAAGTACAACCTCAGCATGCGGCTGCAGGCAGCGGTGGAAGAGGCACTCAAATAAATAAAAATAAAAATAAAAATAACAAAAAAATCAATAAAAGTAGGCCTTGTAATACCACAGTGCAAAAATACTCCATTATAGGGAACGGTCCTACTTAGTAGTATTACATAGAGGTTGTTTGGGATTGGAGATGCATGCAAGTTGTATCCTTATGCCTTTCTAAACCTCTTTAGATTTTTATAGATAACATGAAACATATGGTAATATAGTCAAAGCGGTGCTTCTGGTTCTGGTTGGATTATTCCCCAACAGCAGTGATTATTGTGGGAATTGATCTCATGTTAAATGTAAAATATAACTATAGGCCCTAATTTGCATTATGCACACAAAATGTACCCAAACCAGACCCAGATTATTAGTATGATGGTGTTCTGCAGACCCCTTTGTACTGGATGAACTGAGTACTGAGCGAAGTGCCTTGATCAAAGGCACTAAACCAGTTTAATTTGAGTGAAATATTTCTACTGTTCTACATCCCAGCGTGTAGAGACAGAGGTTCAGCGGGGTCATGACTGTACTGTTCTACAGCAGCTGTAACATAGCAGTGCTTGTTTGTACTGGACTGGGCAGCTCTGGGGAGCGCCCTGCTGCTACACTGGTTGCCCCAGCACACACTGGCCACACACAAACACACACTCAACCTACACACAAGCCTATGATCACAGTGTTCATTGTCAGTGCGAGCCAGGGTGGCACAAACAAACACAAATGGTTACCATTCTTGTCAGAGATGAAACCCGCACACACAGACATACACACAAAATGCTTCCACATGCATTTGAATTGACATACCAGCCCACATACTGAGAAACACACACTCGCACACACACACACACACACACACACACACACACACACAATCCCCAGAGCCCAATATAGAGTCCATTACTTTGGAATGCCACACTGCTTTCCTCTCAACACGAGATGTACTCAGACTTTGTCGGGCCTGACTGGTGTGAGTCACACAGGACTCCAACAAACCGACATGATTGCCTAATTACTCGTGTGGCTGCAGCGACTACATGTTTAAGGACAGAGTGACTCACAAATGCCCAAGATTACCCTGACATTAAAACCCACAGCTTGTGTAAATACACATCTATTATTCCCGCTGAGCTCTCTCATTCACTGTTTGCAGTGGAGTGATTCATGCAGTCGCAACACGTGACCCCATGAGTGCCGCTGCTACTGGGGGGGGTTTCCCCACAGAAATGGACAGCCGAGTTGTCATTCTGCAAAAGTCTGTTTAGATGATCAATTATGGGGTCAAGGAAAGTATGAAATTATTGAAACGAACTTCCTTACAAGGTTGGACAGTTTCACAGGGTGTGCCGTCTTTAAACATCTAGAATGATGCAAGAAGTAAAGGTGTTTCAATCATTTAACAAAGGATCTACTGGAGGTTTAATCTCCAGAACCTTGATGAACTCCCCTGGAGGAAGGTTCACTAAACCAAAACATGAAATCAGTTATAAGAAAGCCACATTTCCAAGACAGATTGCTGAGCTGATATTAAAGCTGCCCATCTAATGAGCTTCACATTGATTTTCTTTTTTCTTTTGCAATATAGACTGCCGACTGTACAGGACTGTACAGTTTACCAGGGGAGCAGGTTCGGTTGGCAAACTCAAACTGTGCATTTAGACGATGAAATTCAATGACAAGATGCACAGCTCAAACTCAGAGATACGCTCACAAAATATTATTATATTGTAAAATATATTACTGCATTTTACTGGAACGTGGACCGCTCATTTAAGCACTCCAGATGGGATTAAAAGCACTGATCAGTGCATGCAAAAGTCACCCAACCTCAACAAAAGAAATATATCCCATCAGCAAGAGGCTAAGGATTGTATTGTGAAGGCAATTAGCATATTTGTATTTTTCGCCTTTATTTCCTTGTGCTAAGCCCACAGGGGTGTTTTTCTCATTCACAAAAAACCTGTGAATCAAGCTGTGGTGCAAACAAGCTCTGCGAGGGAGTAGTCCGCCGGCTATTAGTCTTCTTCCGCATGGTCCACAAGCCCGAACTGCTTCAGCTTCAACTGCCATGGTCATGCCCTGCCATCCTTGCATCTTTATACCTTGTTTTTTTAAAACCCTAAATGCACTACACTGGGGGAGTTTGTGTTGCAAAGCGTAAATGAACTGGCCAAATGGTTTGGAGGGCTTCCACTACAAATGGCTATTATGAGATTAGAATGTGATTTACACATAATCTGAATATGCATGACCACGACGGACGCAAAGAGGATTTTTTTTTTTTTGCCACTGCTATTAGGCAGCTTTCCAGTCTTTGCACATTGTTTGGGAATTCCACAGCATTCTGGTTTGGCCGTGTTGCTGACCAAACCGTTCATGAAATCACAAGTCTCCATTCGATCCAAAGATGCGTCTTTGTGGCTCACTGTGACAAGAGAAGGAAAGCTGAAAGGTTTTATTAGTGTTACAGTTATTATTTCTGTTGCAGTATTGCAGTTTTCTCATGTAAGCAGGGTAAACTTTTCCACAAGCCTTCTTTTCTCTTTGCATGAGTCAGTCAGACAGGATGTGGAATGCCTCTGATCGGGCGGAGGATTCCCCTCGGAGTGGGGAGGAAGGGAGGCTGGATTCCAAGTCTGGGTTACAGCGGGAAGGAAGGGGTCATTTTCCTGTTTGTTGGCATTATGGTATGGCAGCCGTGGTGGATATCTGAATGATGGGGGGGGGGGGTCATGCAGGGTTCTCTGGGGTCATTCACTCCTATCATTACATTCACAGCTGCTGGGGTTGGGCTGAGTGGGAGGACGAGGGCAGGAAAGAAGAATCTCCCATGATGTACACTCCTCAGGCCCGCTGGACTTGGAGTTGAAGCTGAATGGGGACAATGAGGTGGATCCTGCTGGATATCGCTGAGCGAAGGACTGTGTTGTGGCTGCCCAGCACGAATGAAGGAGTTTTAAAACGGGAGCATCGCTGCTTAGCCAAACCTCCCTGGATAAACAAAGGTTCAAATACAACTCAGCAGTCTGAATGCACTGTTTCTGCAGACTGAAGGGCTTCTCTTTAAGAGAGATGTTTAAATATAGGAAGGCTCTGTTCACACCAATCCCACGTTTCTTTTTCATGTAGCAGTGATCTCTTCAGTGGGAAGGTTAAGAAGCTGCAGGGATCCATATCTGTTTAATTCCAATCTGAACCTGCTGTAGCTGTATGGAACAAATTCTATCACTTCTCAAGTCAGAATTTATAAATCATTCACATTGATGTTTTTCATCATTTTGGCACTTTTAGCAAGCTGGACAAAAAGAAACAAGAAGGGAGGGAAAAATGTCCAATTTGTAATGTGAAATGAGTCAAAACAAGCCGAGGTAAAACTGTTTTCCTATCTTGGCTGCAAATACCTTTTAAATATCTTTCCACTCTTTCCAGCGTCTCCCCACTGCTGCCATATCCTTAGCTGCACTAATGTTTGTTTCCACTACCTGTTTTTCCTATCAATTCATCTGTGTCCTCTGCATTTCCCATTTGTGGGGATACGGCGGCTTCCTTCCCCCTCATGAACAACAGGATGTGTGCTACTTGGACCGTACGTGCAAGTTTTTGTAACCTGCAAATCATTTTTAGCTCTCTATAGAGCCGCTGACTCCATTTCCATTTTGCTTCACCCAGCTTCTGTTTAACAGATTCTTCTTTTTTTTGGGGGGGGGGCGTGATTAGCAAAAATGCAAGTCTCATAATGGAAGTCGTGCTGTGACTTTGACTGTCAGATACATTTTAAGAATAAGGTAAGGACTCAAGTACACCTACGTTTCATATATTTTCAACCCAGCTCCTGTGATGAAGCAGTGATGCAGCATAACACAAGCCATTACGGACAAATCCCTTTTTTGTGCATTACATAGATTAACAGACCCTGCACATATCTCATTCATATCATTCAGTCATAAATTCCTGAGGTGCAGTTTAGCCATTTCAAACCTGCCCTCATTTTTTTTTCTGCTTAGTTAGGTTGAGATTCTGATGATCTGACTCATTAATTCATGCCGCTCTCTAAGTGCAGGGCCGATAATGGAGATGAGGAACCAAATTGAGCCTGTCTTTGAAAACTGGCCCTGGACTGTGGAAATGATGGCAGCTCAGTTTCATTACGGCACAACATGCACTTAACTGGTGCTGTTATGACTGTTCACTGTTTAATTTGATGGCAGAAAACAAGTGAAAAGACAATAACGCATGTGAGATTGCAGAGAAAGCTCCTTAACTGGCAACAGATTGAAAACGTGTTGAGTTTTAAAACTCCAACCCCCCCCCCACCGTGAATGAGATGAAATATTTGAAGTTTGTTTTCAACGTCAGTATAAGGTGGAAAAATAAAACTGCTGGAGGTGTTTCATTCAATAACACTCCGGTGTGTTCACTTTTCCAACCAAGGTTGGTAATAAGGTGATAAGTTGGTGTTTTCATTTTGCGCCATCGATCACATTCTCAGCCGTTCATGCATCGACTGATATCTCACATATATCTCACTTCGGAGTGAAGCGGCTTTCTTATTAGAGGATCTGTTTACCTGCACAACCCATGCTCTCTCTCTCTCTCTCTCTCTCTCTCTGTC